>JAOBRC010255354.1:0-14142 GCA_027575255.1 Scolionema suvaense
CAAGAAAGCTGGACGCCTTCGAATTTCTTGTGGATAACTAAATTCAAGAACGATACAAAAAACGCTAATTTCTCAGCGACTGCGACAGCTACGTGCGAAAAACTTTACAGGCGACTAGATGGGAGTATTTCCATGCGACTGATACTATTCTTTCCTCATTTTTTGATTTTCACCCAACCCATCGGATACGGCCCCTTTAATTATGCAAATATTTTCACAAAATGAGGTGACGTACCATCACTACCTTCAATTGTCTTATAAATCACCAATGTCTACCTACCATTTGCTTTTCGAGAGCAGAAATTATAAAGAACTTCATTTTTGAGTACTTTGTGCAGAAGACCTTGGGTAAATTTTCACATACCTTCCACGAAAGTCCCATTAGGTTTTGTCGATCTGGTCACACGACCTCAAAATCTTTAGAGAATCATGTTTGGTACATTTTGTTTGCTTTTTAAAAAGATGCTCTATATTTTATTACTCTTGGGTCCCTAACAAACGTACAGGTACGTTAATTTTTTCCACAACTGAATTTCCCCGGTGTAATTTCCTGATTAGGTCATGTACATTTATTTATTTCGAGCTACTTTTCTCCCCTGTACATTTGGTTGCTCCTGTACGTTTATTGCAGAAACAGAACCCAGCCCTAGACCAGGGATTTTCGATCAATTATCGCCATACAGAGGCAAATGAAAACAGCTCTTTAGTAGCACTTACTGCGTAGCTACTGTGATTTTTAGTATGAATGGATTTCTGTTATTTTGTTCAGTATTTTAACCTTGAAAAAGCTACTTAAAATGTAGTTTCCAATATCTAAAAATTTTGCCCGTTTTTTCCCTGTACGTTTATTTCAGCCTGTACGTTTATTAAGTTTCACTTGATTTGCCCTCCTGTACGTTTACAGTAGACTGCAGTGTAGGTTTCATTTATAATTTCACTTGTGCGCAGAAAAGATAACATATGCCTTGCTTCAAAGTCCAAGTATGAGTATTGATTTGGCCAAGCTGTTCTTCTGAAACATTTCATGATTATAAAAAATCTCAGAAAATTTAAAATGCAAAATTTTGAGATTTATTGTTTGCTGACTCTTTGGTTGGTCTCTTATTGCTTTATATTGTCAATGTGACTTTCTCTGTAATTAACCTTGATATGAATTCATACAACTTCACTTTGTGGCGTGAGTTTTTCTGAATTATGTAGTTTTGGTTTGCTGCTAGTAAAAAGCTGTTGTTGAAATTAGTTTTCCATGATTATTGCATGAATATGACTGAGGATGCAGTCAAAACATGCCGCAAGAAAATGAGGAGTGTTAGTATTTGTCTCAAGTTTATCACTAGCCTTGTACTATGAAGACCTTGGGTATATTTAGACTGCTTTGCTTACTATATGAATTAAAGTTAAAATTATTCTGAGTATGTGCATTTATCTAAGTATTGGGCATAATGCACAAAAGACATTATACATCCTCAGGTGAATTCTGGTATAGAATAAAAATTTATACCTGCTCTGTGTTTTTGGAGCTTCTATTCTAATGTTGTCAGCTTTTGCGACAAACCTCTCTATATTGATGATATAGCTAATGTTATGTAACTTTCGCGGTGTGTTTATTCAGCCAACTATTTGGCATCCCTCCATTTCCTGTGCTCCAAACTTTGTTGAATTTGACAACCTGGCTTTGCCAATTTTACTGCTACATGCCTTGTTCTCCTCTTTTGCTGTCATCAAACCTGTCTAATGATCTCTTCAAACTTTGCTGTTTTCATAGAATGCTTGGCTAGGGAGTTTTGTTATCCTGTGTATAATGCTTTGTCCTTACTCTATTTCTTTGTAGGTTGGTTGACCATGACAGAAGTGTTTTCCTTAGCAATCTTCTGTTCACTGTACAAGAAGCAGATATAGAAAAGATTTTTTGCCAAGTAAGTTTGGTGATGCTTTACTGCTTGCATTGCCATGCTGTTACATAATGTATGTTCTTTTGTTTCGTCTTACCCTGCAGGATTGTCTGCTAGTGGTAGCAAGTTCTAATGCCTCATCCAAGGTCATGAAGGTAGGAAGAGGAAGAGTGGATTTCAATTATTTCAGTTTATAGGAAGTACATTCTTGAGGGCTGCATTGCTGATAACAAATTTCTATCTGATTGCTGTCCATTCTCTGTTCTTTTATGCAGCAAGCGTTAGTACACTGTAGTAGATCGATTGTCCTTTTCAGAGAACATCCAGATTCTTCATCCTTACATTTATCTCCCAAATAAGTTTACCGGTTTAGGCTACTGCGTAAGATAGGTTTGTTTGTTGAATCATTAGCTGTGAGAACTTCCATCTTCCTGGTAAGCTATGTTTCTATGATTTGAAGGTCAGCAATAGTGCAATAGACTCTGCCCTGGCTCTTCATCCACCTGTAAATGCAGTTGTTTCAGCACCAGTGCAGTTGATTATGTCATTTGCTTGACGTGGGAGCCCAAATGCCTTCTGTTGGTTTTGAGTTTTGAGATTCCATCGTAATTGTTTTGTTACATGGCCTCTTTAAGAGGTAAGTAACCCCTGTGCCAACATTTTGTAATTTGGCTTATATTGATGCCTGCTTCTGTTGGTGAGCTGTATTTTACCCAACAACTGTTTCATGCTACTGTCGCTATGTTCAAGCCTGGAAAATTATATGTCTATCCTTGAAAATGTGGACATGTAACTTCTCAGACATGAGTCAGATTTCCAACGTTCTTATTTAGTTTTAGTTGTCCTAAAACATGTTTAAAGCTACATCCAGGTCGTAAGTCCTGGTGCATGGCTGGCTGCCACTTCCTTTCAGTGAATTTTCAGACCTGCTTATGGTTTGCTTATTACTTGCTAATCCTCAAAGTCATCCTTAGCTTGTTTCATATTTTCTGGGATAACAAGGTCCTATGTTGTTATGCTTTTTGTCCTTTCATCGACAGAGTTGTTCCCTATCAACAGGTGAAGAGCGGCAGATCTTACCTCTCGTTCTATGGGATATTGTACCCCCATATGCGTTGCTAACACCCGATGTTGTGTCTTTCATTACACTTAGTGTTTTGTGCTTTGCTCATCACTGCTTGACAATTTGACTTCATTCTGGTGCTTCAATCGAAAATATTCTGATTTTGGACAATGGTTACATGTCTGAAAACAGTATCTTAATACTTGTTGTTGGTTTGTCGTTGTTGCTTTTTTTTTGTTTTGTTTTTTTTTTGGACTATTGCTTTAGCGGAGGAGTCCTATTGGATGAGATCTGTCTGTCTGTCCTTTTGTCCATCTGTAACACATTTTCCTGGATAAATGCTTTACAGATTTTTCTGAAATGTGACATGAAGGTCAATATCAATCAATGATCCGACCGAAGTTATGCAACCAGATTTTCGACAAAAGCTTTTGTTTGGATTGCAGGTGGCAATTTATGCCTAAAACTGGCCATTAAAGAGGATTTTTTTTTAAATGTCTCATAAACACGTCTTTTAATTTCTGGTGTAAGTCTTAAGGGAAACACTACTTGTGTTACTATTACTCTTGTTATTGCCTCTGTGGCTTGAGGAGCGATATAGTCTATCCCGTACATGGAAGACTGGGGACGAGGCTTGGATTTTTCTTGGGAGGCTTCGAAAATTTGTCCAATTCAGGATTGACGCTGCTTTTCTTAGTTGATTGGTACAGCTCGACATGGTAAAGGACGAGATGAAAAGATTATTTCAATGGGATTGATTGCCGCATTCATGGGAAATTGGTTTCTATGATGCGTTGTGCTGAACTCAAACTCAATTGTGCATGCTGTTCTTGCTGGTCGCTGTTGGTGTTTGGCTACTCGTCACGCATACTGTTTGTCACTACAATGAAACGGGACTTCTAAGTCTATATTGTATTCGTGAAGGAAAAAGATTTTCGCAGTTTTTACCTCCAGATGTGCTCAAATGCGAAAATATAATTCCCACGGAATGTATCATCCATCATTCTCCAAAATTCTGTAAAAGATCCCGCAAAATTCAGACCTTTTTTTCTCAAAAACTGCTGTCTTTATCAATTGCATTACATTTAAGGTGAACAGTTTCCTGGCATTTAACATGGATCCAAAGTTCTCCATCCCAGAAATTATGATACTGACACGCAGCAGAGGCTGTAATGCCGATTACAGCATGCCTAGTTTTAGTTGCTATACTAACCATCCTGTTATTAAGTGCATTGTCCCAGTCTGATAATCCTGATAACTTTGCGTCTTTGATGTGAACCGAATTTTCCTAGAAAAAACCATTTGGCGATGAGTCATCATATTCTGGTTACTTGTTTTGGCTGGAAGCAATATTTTTGTGTTATCTGTCACTATTATTGATTTTATTGTTTAAATATTTTTATATTTCTCTTTAGTGTGGTGAGATCGATAAAGTTACTGTAGTCACCAACAAAGCTGGAAAGTCAAAGGGATATGCCTATTTGGAATTTAAATCAAAGGTATATATATTAATTTATTTTTGCAACGACGTCGACTTTATTGTCTTGTAAAACCGCATGTTCTGAATATTTTACAGTATAGTTGTTTACCGTAAAGTTGAAAAGCGATCTGGATGCTCTTAAAGGGGAACAATGGTCAAAAATGAAATTTTAAAATACGATAGAGCAGAGCAAAACGTGGGATTTCCCATCAACAGTATAGCAAAAGCTTGCTTAGTTCTGTAGATATTTGCTCTCTAAGTCGAGCAGCTACCTTCTTGATTTTTCATGATGTCGTTGGAGTCAGTTGCCAAGCATTGCTATTTCCTTAGTAACACAAAACCGTATGTTATTTTCTTTATTGGATCTGAAACATATTGCTTAGGTTTATGATGAAATGAAAGAGACAACCCTTCAGAATAATTTAATGTGGAGGATTTTGGAAACAAAATGTAGATAATTTGAGTGTGACACGAGTGACATCGTGCATAATTAGTGGCAAGATGGAAGCTTCTGGATTTTGGGGCTAAATATCTCCGGAACTATGCAAGCTTTGTCATGAAATAAATCTTTATTTTATAGATTGCATTTTGTTTGGCAATAGTGTGTCCATATATCAAGAGAACGAAAAAATGTTTTACGCTGTTCTACAAAATTACGTGACATCAGGATGGAAATGTCTTACTGTTTTGAGTAAAAGTATTCCCTCACTTGATGGTGTGTACGACCCTTTGGCTGCATGTATCATTCTGCACAAAGCCATGTCTCATATTTTTATCGCTCGTTTCAATAGTGAGGTTGCGAAATGCCAAAATCTTCGACGCGAACGTTGTTGTTAGGCTGTTGCGATGTCTAGGCAAAGCACAACTAGATGGTAGCCTACGGGCCGATTTGCGTTGCCCTTGATCTGCGACACCAAATTTCAAAGTCAGTGTTGTAGATTTTTTGCACTGGTTTGATCTCCGAACCAAAACAAAACAAGATTTCGAACAAACCGCTGTTCGAAACAATGAGCGAGAATATTCAAACTGTGTCGTCAGATTCCAAAAGTAAACAAACATTCGTCGTAGATTTTTTCGCCACCACAGGACGGTGACGTTGACGTCATTCGAACGTCGTGCTTGATCTGTAGGACGGTGTTTTGAAAAATCTGCGTTGTAGAAAGGCGAGAACGGCGGGTGTTTTCTTTGGGAATCGAATGAAAACGCAACTTTTGAGCGTATCTACGTAACGTCGCCATCACAGATTAAGCTAGAATGTTCTGACTGTGTCTTCAGATTCCGATAGTAAGCAAATTGCGTCGTAGAGTTTTTGGCAACCTCTTCTCATCTGTGAAGCAAACGTTAGCCTTTCGAATGTTGAAAAATAGCGTTCACGTCGTAGATATTTATTTTGTAACCTCACTAATGACGGGGAAGTGAAAAAAGAGTATGACACTATTTTTGTAGAGGTTTTCCTCATGATTGTGATCACTTTGCTTAGTATCCACTACTCCCTGCTTAAGAAATTTTATGTCGACATTGGTATATGAAGGTAGAAATTTTTTATCTGTATAAAGTTGCATACCATTTTTTGTAAAAAAAGATCAGCTTGCAAGGAGCCATTTTTGTCGAAAAGTTGCCATTATTGAGGTTTTTCAAAAAAAATTTAAAATTTTTCATTTCTTTTTATATAATTTTCGGTGTGGAACAGGAGAACTGTGTTATCTTATGCACCATGTGTCATAATTATTTGAGAGAACTATTACTGGTTTAAGTCGTTGTGTCCAAATGGCCTTTTTTTACGATTTTATAGAACTATTTTCTCCTAAAACTCGAGAGCTACTTTAGTTGTCATAAGAATGTGTGTGTCATATCATGTTTGGGTAGAGTGTAGCCATCTAAAATTCTCCCTTACGGTTCATGTTGAAAATGTTTCTAAATCTATTATTGCTTTTTTTGCAGTTTTTTGTGTGAAAGTCACGAACAGTTTAAAGTGAGTGCATGAACCATAGTTCATGCCTTGAAAAACTCTTGATTTACTTGGACATGACCATTTCGGGCCCAAAAGAGTCATTTTTTTGTTGTTTTGTTTTGAACATCATTAGGCTTAATCGTTGCTTATTATTCTATGACTGCTGTTTGCTGGCTCATTCTGCTTGTCTGTGGTTTGATGCAATGAATCTTAATTGTATTGCTGTAGTGCTTCGATTAATCGCCCCCTTCTTTTAAACGCCCCCTCGAATAAATGCCCCCCTTTTTCAGGAGATTTTTCAATAAACGCCCCCTCTATTAAACGCCCCCTCTAAAGGGGCGCTTATTAGAGATACACTAACTAACACATGCAAAACTACTGCCACCACTACATTGTTACTTCAGTTTTGTGGCTTTTATTTTTTGTAAGCATATGGAAATATGAAAAAGATGATGTTTACGATGATATTGACATGTAATCTAGTTTATACTTCATTAATATATAAAGTTTATACGGAAGAAGAAAAGAAGAATTTCATCAAATTGTAATAGACGCCCCTCTCTTTTAAACTTCCCTCGAATAGACGCCCCCCTGAAGAATCCAAAAATTTAATAAACGCCCCAGGCGCTTAATTGAAGCATTGTGGTGCCCGATCGGCTTGTGAATACCAATGAGGGAGGAACTGCACATTCATCTAAAATGTGATCTTCACGTGTTAGTGAGGCTATGACAAGCTGTATGTAGATGGTATTGTGATAAAAGTATAAAATCACGAAATTTATTGTTTCTTTACAAGCTTTGCCATTGTAGTATCCTTCCATTACTTGTGATTTACAAGTTGGTTTAATGTGCAAGCGTGTCATGAAACATATGTTTCTATATAGGCTGCTCATTCTGTGCGGTACGTGCAACTGAACTTTTATTGACAGAAGTTCTGAGAGTGTCATGTTTATGCGCAAAGTATTTGATTATGACGAAGTGCTTACATGTTTTTTTGCATTTATTTGCATTGTATGGGAGTTGTTCTTTGCTCTTGCAAAAGCTGAAATACTATAGGTGAGGTAAAGTATAGCCTTGGAACAAATATCAAATTATTTGTGTATTTTAGGGCCAGTATCCGATATGTGTGAAGTTTTATTCAAGCTATGTAAAAGAAAAGGTGTAAGCAAAACAAGTACAAAATAGGCCGCATACTTTTGTAACTCAATCTTCATGTAATATTCATGCTTTTCGGCAAATTGAAATTATACTGGTTTGACCAGGATCCTAATTTCTGGTGAATTACGAAATTCAAGAGTTGAGCACCAAGATGAAGATATCTTTCTTTGGTGGTGCCTATGGTCGAAATGTTTTAGATTTAGAGCCGTACACGGAGTTGTGGTAGTGTTACTTTGCAAAAATTATCTCGAGACTTTTTATTTCAAAGCTTCTGTTGGATCCTGTGCATTTGAGCAAACTGTTCACCCTGGTTCTGTTTCAGGATTCCATAGAAGCTGCATTGAAACTCGATCGTGAGAGTTTATGTGGACGCCCTGTGTTTGTATCACCTTGTGTTGACAAGAAAGTATATCCTACTGAATTTAAGGTAGTTGGCGGATTCGCTTCCCCTAACATTTTTTATTATTATTGTATTCTTCATGCATATGATATTATTTTCATAGACATGAACCGGTTCTGATTGGTAGTGTAGTTCGGCAACATCACACTTGTGGAATAGATGCCTGCCTAGTCTGCACTTTGTTACTCCATTTAATGTGCACGTTTTGGTGCTACTGTGGCATTCAAGTTGGCCTTTTTTTGAGGTTTAATGAATTGGCCAGTGACCCACTCAAAAACGTTATTTTATTTAGTACAAATTTGGCTCTGACTAGCTTCAATCTTCAATCTATCGGTAGTATATCGTTTCAAAATAGTTTCTATTGGTCAGCCTGCTTTAATTTTAATAAGATCATTATTTCTGCCAGCTTTCAGTATATGTATGGACTTGAAATTCAGATCACCAATAGTTAGTCATAATTCATTGGCAAATCGCAAATTTTGGTGCCCAAGGCGATCTGGTCTGCAAATTATACGTGTTTGAATTTTACAGATCAACCATGTGAAATCTACATAGAAACCTATATAAGAAACCTATATAAATAAATGAGGAAAAATTACATCAAATGTCTGAAATACCTTCAGCTGGTTGCATTTGCTGTAGGAAGTGTAGAAACTGTTTTGCATAGGTAGAAAAAGTTTACATTACAGTTTACAAAGTTTGTTACTTAAAGAATTTTAGTTTCTTCTAATTTTGCCGTATTTTGCAAACTATATTGTGCTTAAAATAGTAGACAGTCGGTGATATTTATTTTTTGAAAAAGTGATAAAAATCTCCAAAAATGGCCAAAATTTGGATTTTACCTCCCGTTCCATGAAGTTTATTCAAATTAGAGGACATTTCTGAGTGTATTCATTTATTACAACCCTTCATTTAAATCCAAAAATCATTGGAAATGAGTGGACAGAAGTGTAATACGGGCAAAAATGCCAAAATTTGTTCAAAAATGACATTACCCCCTGTCAAAAAATGGTCTCGTGATAACCCTCTAATATATTTTGATAACAAAAATTTGTGGCAAGAACTTTGGCCATTTTGGTACAATCAAAAATATAAGACAAGGCGGGGGTGACTCCCCCCACCCCCTACCTTATGTTTACCTGAAATACCATGCCAAAGCAAGTGAAAGATTACAAGGATAATATTTGCTGATGAATCATAGACCTAAAGCTTATGATCAGAGTTTTCCACGATGGTAGTTTAGCTTAGAATTAGTATTTTCTCCACAGCTGCATTTTGGTTCCGATTCCTATACTATTATTATGATAATGATGAACATGTCACGCGATAAGTTACATACATTTTTTTGTTTCAGTTCCCTACCACACTGGATAAGAGAACTTTGTATGTAACAAATTTACCATTTGAGTTGAGTTCAGATGATGTGGAGAAACATTTCGCGCAGGTATTTAAACTTTATAAGTTATGGATGTTCTTTGTCTCATATGTACTGTGATTTTCCTATCAATTCTCTTTGTTTTTGGCGCAGAAGAGGTATTGCCATTAGAAAGACAGTGGCTTACAAAACTGTATGATGGGATTTTTTGAACTTGGCGTATCAAAAGAAGACCCTCAAGTACCCATAAGCTGATAATCGTTCATTTGAGAAATGCCATGAGACAATTCTTGGGAAATAGATTCAACTAAATGATATTTTTCTATAGGTCTAAATCTGGTGCCTGTGATGTCATGCTGGAAGATCTCCTTGGATCCTGATTTGCTTTGCAGCTAGATCCTTGAGCAAACAACGTAAGCTTGTGATGGAGCATAAGATCATTGTCCCTGTATGACAAATTTAGCTAACAGCAGTTCTCAGTAATTCTGTGTATCTCAGCTATTAAAGTAGGAAGAGAGCGAAATTCTCAACTATCATGTATGGCATCATGCATTTTTCACATTCTCATTCAATGCTTCACCGCGGACACATCTCAATAACAGCATAGGCGTCTAAAGTGCAATAAAGACCTTTTTTGATACTTTTTAATGTGTTCAAGTATGTGGTAATTTCCTTGGACAAAAGTATTTAAGTACACGCATTTGTTTGAAAATGGTTCAATGCCTATCAAACTCATGCTGTCTTTATATGGAGGGCTGCAGCAGAGAGTTCGACTGAGCTAATGTAGACTATTTTGTAACGTATGGTAGTGAGCACTCAAGTCACACAACATCCATACATCCTTTTCTTTGCCTGTTTTGTTTGTCCTTTTGTTGTTGTTGGATTTTTGTTGCTGGTTTTGTTCACTTTTCATTCATTCTATTTTTCAAAGATAGAGAAAAACTCTCCTCTTTAACTCTTGATTCTTTATTGCCTGTGTCAATGTTACTATTGGCATAAAATGAGAACTTGGAACACTTCTATTGAAAATTCAATATCCTGCTAGGTCCAAGTTACTTTGATGAACTAGGTTTATCGCCCATTTGTAAAAAGGTTCTGTCATGCACTTTGTCTCAGATCTATTATAAAAGTATGCTACCTATTTGTAGACAGTTTATCAAGTGTTGTCTTATACACAATGCTTGCAACATTCTTACGATTTTCATCAATGTTAGGTTTCTGCTGGGTCAAGTACATGGTGAAACAACCAGCAGAGTTTGTCTTCTGGCCACGTTCCCGTGATATTTAATTTAGCGTTAGGTAACATACTCCATAATTTACTTACAAGATTCAGGTTATTTATTTAGTACACATGTTACATCAAAGATTTTACCTTGCACTGGTATCCTTTCGCATTGTTCAGTGTTTTCTGGACTCCCGGTTTAGCTGAAGAGTCCTTTAAAATGAGCTCCGTCCTTCCATCCTTCCGTTTGTCATCCTCTTCTCCCGGATAACTGCTGAACAGAATTTTCTGACATTTGGCATGAAGGTCATGATTGAAAATTGATAAATGTTTTTTTTAGATTGCTTATTTACACCCTAAAATGGCCATTTTTAGGGTTTTTTCAAAATGTTTTCAGATTCGTCCATTGCTTTTTTGTATTTTTTGGTGTGCATCTTCAGACGTATGGACCATGTGTCATATCTGAAAAAACTCTCGTTTGGCTTGCAGGTGGCAATTAGCATTCAGAAATAGCCATTTGGGGGATTTTTTCAAGTTATTTCAAGAACGCTTCTTTTGCCCTCTTTTTTTTTTATTTTTTAACTCCCGATGTGAATGTTAGGGGGTATTACCATTGATGCTGGTCATGGAGCATAACTGGGAAAACTCTCGTTATGCTTATGTGTAGCAATTTTGCGTCCAAAAATGGCACAAAAAGGTAAATTTTTCAGACTTCGTCAAACTATTTGGAGAACGCATCGTTTTGTCTTTGTTTTGTAATTTAGTCGTGAATCTTTAGGGCAACATTAAAGATGTCATGAGCAATGCAATGGAAAATATTCTTCGATGTTTGGTTTTTTTTTAGAATATTTCAGTATAGCGTCACCATTTTCGTGTAGTTTTTAGTGTTTATCCTACGATTAATAGTTTTGTGAACCATGTACTAATTATATGAGGGAAACTCGTGTTTGGCTGCAGATGGCAATTTACTTCTAAAATTGGCTCTTTGCTGTTTATTTTTTTCAAACCATTTCAAGAACACTTATCTAATTTATGGTATGAATTTTGGTGCACCATAACTTATGTTGTCAACCATGGGTCGCGAGTGGCACATGTGCTTTGGGCTTGGATGTGGTAATTTACATCCTAAAATGGCAATTTTTATTACTTATTAAAAATATTTTAATGACACTTTTAATGCCTTTTGTGGACTCCCGCTTTAGCGAAAGAGTCCTGTAAAATGAGGTCTGTCCGTCCTTCCTTCCCTCTGTCCTTTTGTCTTTCTGTCTGTCACCAATGACTTTTTGTGGAGAACTGCTCAGTACAATGAGTCTTTCTGAAATTATGCATGTAGGTTAAGATGTTAGGTGTGACACCTTTGAACAATAATACAATGTTATGAGCCTTGTGTAGAAGAACGAGTTTTGTACCTTTTTAGTATAGAACTCAAGAGTGACACTAACTAGTTCCATGTCAGAAGGGAATTTTGTAATCTATAGCTATTTCATGTCACTGCTTAAACATTAGTCAGCCGAAAATATTAGCTACACAGTGACACGTCAAGCAAGTATGGTAGGAGATTACCCTTTTCCCGCTGAAGCCATTTTGCGAAGAAGGACAAGGGCCTTTTTGAAGCCTAGCTGGGGGAAAAATCCGGAGTGAAGGTGGAATAATAGTGAGCTGTTGTAGTTGCTTCCGATCAGGAAGACATCCTCCCTCTGGGTTCCGCGAGAAGATGATCCAGAGAGGACAAACAATATATACATGTGCTACAACCTGATCTCATTCGATTATACAACTGGAAGACGAGAGGTACTTATCAAATGAATTAGACCTTATCTGCTTATCGCCCTGATTTGGAATTTTGCTTGTGAGACTTAGAGGCAAGACGAATTGTTTTATGAAAAATGTGTCGTACCTGGGGAACTGTTGTTCGGCTTTTGGGTGGCAGTTTATGCATAAAAATCCTCATTTTGTCAGGTTTTTTCCGAATATTCCAGGAACATTATCTCAGTGGTCTTATGCAAATTTTGGTGTACTTCGTAAGCGAAAGATTGCTAAGGTTGTGGACTGCATTTCATGTTTTGTAAAGCGCTGGTTTCCTGTGGATGTGTCTATAAATTGCCCCTTCAAAAGTTCTCTGAAAGCCTATCTAGATCTATGTTTGTTTCTGTTTTTGTAATTTTTGATGTAAAAGATTACCTTAATAGTAGGGGATGTTGAAACCATTCAATTGCTTTGAGAAGACTATTGTTCGACTTAGACATGGTGGTTTTTGTCCGGATATAGTTTGTTACTTTTTGTATATAAAAGAGAATAGAGTGGTTCTATTTATTTTTTTTTATGTAGCGCTTAGAGCCTCAGTTGCGTTTGCGGAGTCCACTAATTTTTTGACCTGTTTGTAATTTTTTTTGTGAGCCTTAGAGGCAACAAAAGTTGTGATATGAATTATGCGTCGTATCTGGGAAACTGTTGTTTGCCTTGTAGGTGGTAATAATTATATGTCCAAAATGATCTGCTTTTTGAGAATTATGATCAAAATGTGTCAAGAACAATTTATCCGTGGTATGCAATTAATTTGTGTACATTTCAGTTCAAGATTGCCTGGTTGTTTAGTATTTTGAATTCCCTTACTTAATGTGGATGTGTCTGAAAACTGCCATGTTTAAAGCTCCCTGAGAGTATAGAGATCTTTGTCAATCTGTTTTTGTAGTACTTGGTGTACATGGCCATCTTGGCAATTGGTCTGTTGAGACCATTCAATCGCTTTGAGAAGACTAATATTGAACATATGCGTGGCCATTCGTGTGTTTTCTGTGACGTGTTTAAAAACGGTGAATCTGACTTAAATTTTGCATTTCCTCCTGATTGTGAATTGAGAGCACGTCCACATCGGAGCTTAGGTGACATTGGTAGCAGGGGACCCCCCACGAAGGAATTTGTGCGGTGTAACGTTGGACAAGGCGCCGTGATGACGCTAAGTACAATAAAAAGTGCCCAAAAAGAACAACACTTGTTCATTTCGGACACAACATTTTCCATTATCTGTCGAAAAACTCCACCATGTTGTACAGTTCAAAAAAAAAAGAAATTATCCGTCCATTTTGACTATGTACTGTTGGGTGTGCTTTTGTTTCATTTTTATTCGCATGTACGTTTAGGTCGGCAAGTTGAAGCAAGTACGACTTGTGACAAACAGATCTGGCAAGTCAAAAGGATTTGCTTACGTGGAATATGAAACTGAGGTTGGTCGATTGCTCTATGCGCGATAGGATTTTCTTGTTGCCCCTTCACTTTTCTCCGCGGCCATTTTGTGAGACCCTCCTGTCAGGCTAGATGTGAACTCTTAACTGTTAGATAGGTCTGCTAGGTATGTATTACCGTTTGTCTGTTAAGTTTACTACGGCTTCTACTAGTTGCTGTGAAGCTTTATTAAAACTTAAATTAGATGTTTAGTACCTGAAGTAGGTGCTAATGGTTGATTTCTTGGACTGCTTGGAATTCTGGGGTTGGTTGTATGATGTATTATTTACTGGTTTACTATAACCATATCTTTGATTTGTCCAATTTATCCGGCTAACCCGCTTCTTCTTTCGATGAAACCGTTGGTTTTCGATACACT
>JAOBRC010255465.1:0-14140 GCA_027575255.1 Scolionema suvaense
ATTTTTGGAAACCCATGTTAAACATCATCCACACACACGAAATTTCATCAAATATGACGTCAAAATGAAAAACGTCACCAATTGAGACGTCAATCGAACAACAAATAATTGACGTCAAACATTCTAAGGTTGAATTTGTATTTTCTAACGGTTGAATTTGCCTTTTCTAACGGTTAAATTTATATTTTCTAACGGTTTTCTGTGCTTTGTTATTGTTGATCTTGCGTCCTGACGATGGTGGTGTCAAGAAATTCACCGAAAAATTTGGCGAAATACACTTGGTGTGGAGTGTACCTCCGTAAAAAGAAGTTGTATTATTTAACAGACATCTTTGACTTAAAATAAACGAATATTGTGAACAATTCAAACCTCAGATGAAATTTGCTAATGAAAAGGGCCATAAAATTTCGAAGATACAGTATAGAAGACGTTAACTGTTTCTTCATTATGGGCAGTTGATCACTAAACGAATTCTGTGAAGGTCGACCATGGCGCTGCTCAGGTAGCATGTTTCTGAAAGAACTGATTGGTGGGCAATTAACTTCATAGAATCCTTTCCAACTAGACGATTAGCTACAACAAGATCGGTGGCTCTATAGAGATACGTACTTTTTTCACCGAGAAAACAACAACCACAACAAATAACAAAGAAGACCAATGTATCAAAGCAACGGTGGAGTAACATTAATACATTGCCATTATGAATCACCTCTCATCTACATGCACAAGAATAACAGGCGGTTGAAAACTTATCTCGCTGCCTTTAACCCCAGCCTCTTACAGACCTGCTGCTTCATCAAAGAGCGCAACAAAGGAAATAGGCCATGTTCTTTTACTTCAAAGTCGAGGGCAGGATAAGCACGTGCCACGTTAACCTCAAGCATCCAATGGCATATGACTCAGAGTTCGCTTGTGGGAAAATTAGCATGTGTCGAAAATTTTCCGGACAAGGACTGAGGAGATGCAAAAAACAAGTGAACATTTTACGTTGTAGCACTGACAACTTCCAGGAAGACCATATAGAGAGGGAAAGACCCCAGCAAAATTTAGGATAACACATTTGGAATAAAAACAGCAGCTATGAACAGTTACAGCTGAAGTACAAGATGGATATTTTCCGATTTTGAGGATAGTCACTTTCCTCAGCAATGAGTAATCTACAGTCTGGAGCCACATTGACCCGACTACCTGTGTATGGGAGAGTTCTATTGTGCTGATCAGAAACTTCGGCTAGCTACCATTAAGTCTAGTCCCATTCTCATTTTCAGCCAATTGACCCATGTGTTGCGGCTCTGGTTAAGAATAGGGCCCATGGCTACCACAGAGTAGCTACACTCAGAGGAATGCCAGCCAATATCTGCCCTAACCTTTAGGGCTCTGGAATGGTGGTAGCGTGGTCCCCTTGTGCACACAAGGTGGAGGGTTCGAATCCCACCGTCTGCAACTGGTAAGCACGAAAACCCTAAAGGCTTAGACGGGGAGGGGCTCAGTAAAACCTAGCACTGAGTGATAGTGAAGCGATGAGCATAGTATGAATCTACAATAGGGCTACACTAGTATAGGCATAGATAAGCAGCGCATATTTATAGAGATGGCCACTGAGAAAACAAAACAAGAACAAGGAGAAAACTATGTACACATACCTAGCTTTCGTACAACACCCTTCTCGATTTTGATCATCGTGTAGGGTCTTTGTATCTGAGCACGATTTGCTGTCCAGCCGTTTACTAATTTTTCTCTGCAACTACATATTCAGCTGACTAGACGTATTATCTGCATAATCTTCTTGTATTCTCGCAATGTGTGAAGTCTGCCTAATAAACTATGCATCAAATTTTGCATGTGTCAGCATTTGCATAATCAGTTAACAATAGAGCATGGAGAACTAGCGAGACGGCAAAACAAGCGCTGATGCAAAGACCCTATATGATCTCTCAACCATTGGGTCTTGTACGAAGGCTAATATATACCACATTAGGCCAAGGAAAATTGATTGTCAGAACAGCATAACCTGACAAAAATACAGATGTGGAATGCGGATTTTTTACTTTATTTTCCAAATTTTTTAAACCCAAATGCGGGTTGCATCCTCAGCGCTTTTCGAATTCACCTTCCATATATTCAAACCCTATAGCTAGTACCTCATACTTGCCAATGTTTGATCTTACATGATGTGCTCTTAACTTTATCTGATAAACATGTAGGGCTCTGCCTATGCAGTCAAAAATGAATAATCTTCTATGTAGGGCCATTTTCCTTTTTGCCCTACTACCAGTTCTTTTAGTGTTTCTTCATTTCTAGCAGTTCTTTCCCGCCATGTTCGGCCCTCGTTCGTGTTCAACGAAAACTGAATGAGAAATTTACGCAGCTCACCTGCCATTTTGGAAAAGACAAATGTACTGACCAGATAGTGAATGTTTTCACTTGATTTTCAATTCCAAAACCAAAGACACGTGGACGGCAGAAGTGTGCCAAGCACAGAGTTTATAAATTATTTTATTCAACAAAGTATATTTTCTAGGCCTGGCGATCGCTATCAAGGACAGGCTTTTATCTCAAATCATAATTACTGTCGAACTGCTAATGATTTGTTTCTATATTACAAAACAATTAATCTGTCAGTCTTGACCAAACACACAAGAGTTTGTGGTGCAATATAGGTGATCTTATCTGGCCGGCAAGCAATGTGTCTGGAAAATGAGTCTTCTGAAGTGGCAGCTCAACAGTGAGCGACAGCTTCAGCCGTTAGCGGACAGACGAGTTTACAAAGGCAACTATGATATTGGAAAACATATAAAAGAAACCTTTCTCAAACATCCCACAGGATGATTCTTTGTTGATAGTCAACATAACTCAATTAGAATGAAAAGTACCTGGGTTACAGGGTTAGTATGGAAAAAGTTAAATTGGAAGAAATAAAATACGAAAATGCGGTCTGAAATTCATGATGCGAGCGGTTTACGCCATTCAGACGATCAAGTTTCCTTGCCCTTACCATGCAAACAGAACTAAATCAAACAAATTTAAGTCTTACTGTTGCGACGGTGAATGAAACTCTGCTGGATCAGTCATCACCCTCACTAAATGAAGCTGAGCTATCTTGTTCAAAGCCTAGAAAATAACAGCTACTTAACAAGCATACAGGTACTGCCATGAAAAAACATCCTCCATAACAGAAATCCAACATTGACAGTTGGTTAACATATGGAAAGGTGGCTAGAACCTAGATGGAAGAACATTCCTAAAGGCAATACAATAAGAATGAAAACTTTCGGGCGGAAAAACTTTCGGATTTTTGTTTGTCCGAAAATTTTTCCGTCCGAAATTTGGGGTTGTCTGAAAGTTTTTCCTTCTGAAATTTTTGGATTTTCTTACCCAATTCGTTTTAAGTCGCAGTTGACCCCTGAAGTTCATATCCTGTAGCAAATAGAGAGAGAAGGGACTAAAACACCTCCGGTAACTCTAACTTTCGTTTTATCTTCGTACAAAAAAATAAAGAATTGAAAAAGGAAAGCAATCAATCTACTAAATATAACATCATCGTCAGTATCAGTGTCATCTATAACAAGATCTTGTTCCTCGAACTCACGATCGTCTTCTACAGTAATGACATCAACATGTGTCTTTAGTTTACTCCTGTCATAACTTTCAGAAACAAGGCTACCATCGTAATTAAGTTCAACAAGTCTCTTCATTCGGTCAAGGTACTTCTTTTTCTTTGCGTCGATTATAAAAGACGCTGACAACGGCACCTCCAAGCCACCTTTAGGTATTGGTGACTGGCAGAATTTGGAGTCAGAAACTTTAGCAAGAAGTTTTCCACCGTGCAGAAGGAAGAATGTCACAGCTCTTGATAGTTCGCGTGGCACATGTCCAACAACAATTGGGCTGTATGATCATTGATGAAATAACGGAGACATCATACGCAAAGGTTTCGAAGAGGCTGGAATCAACGAAGCCCTATCCATCGAATTGGAACCTAAAGACCCCTTTTTTTTTACCTTCACTGACATTGACATAAAAAAGAGCAATTTTTAGTTTTCCGCATATCTGTTCATGGTAAAAGACATGAGTTCTCGAAGAAACTGAGTTTTCACTGTCTTTATAATGTAATCTTTTCACTCACAACTATTTGCATTAGTGTTGAAACTATGCCCCAGAACACTTTCGTCCTAAGAATTTGTCCGAAATATTTTCCACTGAAATTGAAAAATTTGTCCGAAAGTTTTTCCGCCAAAGTTTTTCCTCCAAATGTTTTCCGACGAAAGTTTTCCTTCTTAATGTAATACATTTCGCTAACACTGACAAAACTTAGGAAAGTTGCAGGACAGGCCTTGAAAATAAGGAAGAACATAGGACAAATGTTCTAATGTAGGACAATTAAAGGGATCCTACGGCAAAAACATGTATAAATTTAAAACAGCTTACCATGACTTAAACAGCACAGCATATTTAGATGCAGATAGCCTGCTTTATTGCTGAGAAATATTCTTTATGCTGATGTCGTAGTTATCTACTGGCTAATAATAATAATAATAATGATCTTATTTCTGCTATCACAGGAATTTACTCACTCTGTAAGACTTTTGTGCTATTGGTAAAATGTCATGACACTTCTCAGAAACTGACCATGACTTTTATCGTAATCTCAACATAAAATCCATATCAATAACACCGTGACAATGAGCAAAATCTCAGAGTAACAATAAAGAAAGCCTCACCCCATAAAATTTACTGTGATAATTGTAAAGATTCCACCATAGCAAATACAGATACATCAATGTGAAATTGACTTAATTTATGCCGTTACAAATTCCAATTTTCACCATGACAGCCAAGAGAAACGTACCGGTGCAACCACGAATTTCTAATAGGCAATTCTCACCATGACCTTCGATGCACATCCTCCAGAGAGAAAGTAGGGAGAGATTCTTTTATCTCACGATTGGTAATGGAGAATTTTTTCCTGTGGCAAGCGCTCCAGCCATGCTTGCAAAGACGTTCTAGATAAACTTCCTCCCGAGGAAGATCTTTCTTTATGACCACAAATTCATGTGTAACCAACATCAGCAGAAACAGCTCTCCTCAGTACTTGAAACTTCTCCCGTACCACAACGTAATTAATGGTCTCGCTTTCACGCTGATGAAAGAACTGCTCCATTGCTATAGGGCTATCTGCATTTGCTGCAGCTTCCTCCAGCTTCTATTTTTCACATCGAAATGAAGCCGTTCGCATCACATGGAGGGAATGCCACATTCATTTCATAGAGAGGATTCTGCCAGTTCTCACTACTAGACACAATCTTGCCAGAAAGTGACACGATGATAATAGGGCAGTTCAGACTATGCTATGAAAAGCTGATATCAAGTTGCTTTGCTGGTGACATCTGTCACCCGTTAGCAAAGTTCATAATCTCCGTGATATAGAAAGCACTTTCACACTCGTGTGCTAACCAAAGAAGAACGTGACGCACCCTGCATCAGATCATGCAGAAGTTGTCCTTGCAGCAGGTCATCCATTCAGCTCTGCCGCGCCCTGATTGGATAAGTATGATCTTTTCATGGAAAGGCACATCTCCAGCTCACAGAGATAGCGATCTAAATCCTTTGTGTTGTTAGCAAGAAGATTCCTCGGATAATTCCCGCTGAAATACGCTTTCAGACTTGAGATGGTGCTAATATGCAGTTTGCTGTATGATATATCCTGATAATTTATGTAGTCTGAATCGCGCCAATGTAGCATCAACCGTTGAGCTTCAGCATCGTCCGATGATCGTTTCTATCAACCGTTGATGAGTAAATCATTAAAGTACCAAACGTCGCACCCAAGCCAAAGCTCAACAGATACGAGGGAGTTGTCAGTAAAGACTTCCATGAAAGATTGGTCTTAATAAAGGAAAAGTCCACCAAAAAATTGACCAAGGCTCTGTTGGTAGAGCTTCCTGTGCTGAATCGAATAAGTTATATCGAATTAGCTGTGTCATGGTGATATGAGAAAAATGTGTTAACTTACTACACCTCTGCCGTAGAGAAAGCAGTTGACAGAGGCTAAAATGCCTCTGCATGAAAAAGCTCAGACAGTATGCAATGTGATCAGCATGTGAGTGATTTGAATTTCCCGCCATCATTCAAATGTACATTAAAGCGGCTGCCACACATATGTCAATTGTCTTTGTTAACGTGAAGTGTTTTCTGGTTTACAGACTTCATTGAATTGGTGATGTTATACAACTGACCTTCCTTTATCTGAACTCAATTTTACCTGCCTAGAACCCAAACACTATACAGAGTGAAAGGAGAACCCAGAATAATTCAATGAAGGGGGAACCCTATAATAGTCCTATAACTCAAAGGAAGCGTGTTTCTATAACTCAAACAGTTGATCATAAATGTGAACTTCTTCTTGTATCAAACCAAGATCACACTTATAATTTTACTCTCAACATTAACTCAAGCTCTGCTCTAGTCAGAAAACTTCCTCTCTCTCGTAACAAGCTTCTCAATAATCACAGTTCCAGCAGTCGATCTCGAGTCGGTCACCGTTCAGATTGCGCTGCAACTAATTGGTTGTTTGTCGCTGACAGTCATGACATCGGTCAGTCGCAATTCAATACAGGTGAAGTAAAAGAGAACAATATGTATCGTATTGGTTTCGGACAAGCATTTGAACTGCTACACCAAGAGGGAAGAAATCATGGCGGCTGAGAGCAGAAAACCTTTAACGATCAAAAACTTTACACCAATTGTTTCCGAAGTAGAAGTAGAAACTTAAAAGAATATTGGTATCATTGATCCATTATATGTGCCACTGCTTTCCTAAATTTTGGGTAAGTGATCCTGTCCAGAACAAAAGAAATGTCACTCCAATAAACATCATCTTGAGGATTCACAATGTGAAAAAAAAACTCAGGATCCTGTCTAACTAGCCCTAATCCAGCCCGGGAAGTAAGCGACTCTCAGAGGCAGATATACTATCCTTCACTTTCCATTTTCCAGAAGCTGAGGTAGAGGTGAAGTTATAAACACTTCAAAGCAAGACCAAATTAAGCCGCATTATTCTAAGCAGCCACGTTAAATAAGCTGCATTCTATGAAGTCCATTACTTCAAATGCGGCTTCTATTAAGCCCATAACTTCAAATGAGGGTTTTAAGGTAAGCGCACCGCGAAGGATTTACATTACTACTTTTACATCACATCTGTACAACATACGAGACATCACCAAAGTCAGAACAAAAATGTTTCCATTCGCATAAGGCAACAAGTGGCTACAATTGCCTATAATCATATAAGACTTGAATACATCTGCCAAGCAACAAGCACGTGCAAAAGAGAGCAAAAGAAGAACAAGAAAAAAATACATGGTTCATGCACAAACACAGATGCACACACACTGTTGTGATATGTTTTGCTATGACTGTAATCATGTATGCTTTCTATTATCTAGGTTAGTTATGTTATAGGTTCTTTAAGCCAAATATATGAATATGGCATAACACTTCAATTAAAGAACATAGATGCAAAATGGAAAGATTCACAAAACCAGAGCGATTTGTTGCTGATCTTAATTCTTCAGATGCTTGTAAGACCTACACACACTGGCTTATTGGACTCTTTGCCAAGCACAGACACGAATACAACTCCTACCAAACCGAATTTGTTAATCAACCATGTTGCACCTACCGTGTATGTCTATATATCCGAATGCAGCTCTTCTCATTAAGAAGCCCTACAGACATTGGAGATGTTTCTGTGAAGCTGAAAAGTGAGATCTTTGCTTTGTTAGCCACACAGAACCAGCATCAATAAGAGTCTGTAGATCAATTCATGGCTAGATTAAAATCATTGGCTCGGGATTGTACCTTTACTAGTGTATCTGCAGAGCAGTACTGAGATGAACTTGTCAGGGGTGCATTTATTAATGGGATAAGTTATCTTCTGCTATTCAACAAAGGCTTTTAGAGAATGCGACATTGAGTTTAGATAGTGCTTTTAATCAGGCCACAGGTCTATATAATGCCCTTACTGCCTACACCTAGTAGTAGTATGTGTTCTTCGGTACCACCAGATAGTGAACTTGTCTCCTGTGCAGCTACTAAAACAAAACAATCATGTTGGTTCTGTGGCAACAACCGCCACCCTCGATCTCATTGCAATGTCATAAATGCAAGAAACATTTCGAGGACATGTGCCGTTCAAGTACATCTGCAGCTTTACCAAGATGTGATGATGAAATACACCTAGCTTCCTTGCTTACTGCTGGTACTAACTCACCATTCAGTGTATGCTCTTGTGTTTTAGTGAACGACACTTATGTTGCAAAAGCCCTTGTTGACAGCGGCAGCACTGAGAAAAGTTTTATAAGTAGTAGTCTTGCTAATTTGCTAAATGTGAAAATCATACCTAAACCCAACGTTATTGGAATGGCATCTGCTAGTTTTTCCGCCAAGTCAATTGATCACTGGTTCATTTCCTTGTGTCTCCAGGACCGAAAATACAAATAGGTCAAACTTACAGTACTTGACAACTTGTGTACAGATATTATTCTTGGGACTGATTTCAAAAGTCTGCATCAATCTGTTACTATCAAGTATGATGGAAAGAAACCACCTATCAACTATTCGCTCATTTAACCTATTGCAACTAAGTCAAGGAAGTCTTCTCCGTCTGATCAAGAATACATCAAGTGTGAGACACAGCGTTTGTTATCTGCAGGAATCATGGAGCCAAGCAATAGTCCATGGAGGGCACAAGTTCCTGTTGTTAAAGATAATGGTAAGCGTTGTATGGTTGTAGGACTGTCAATAAGTATCCACAGTAAGATACCTACCCATTCCCTGGAGGAAATTGTGAACAGTATTGCTATTGCTAGACAGTAGATTGCTAGTGAGAGATGTATGAATCTACCATGTTTTGTGATCTATTTGGGGAATTCGCTAAGACTTGATTTCACAGGTCTTTAAATATTTTTTTTGGCAACGTCGCTCATTATGATCAATGGTACTGTTCATTCTGTCGGTCATAAAATTTTTCAGTCAGTCACTCGGTGGAATAAATATTCAATTATATTTTATAGCACTTACAGATAGATCAGAACCGCTTTCTTTATGCTGAATTAGTTATCAAAACTTCTTCATCAAGATACCATAAAGATACATTGATATTGACACATTTTTATCAAAACGCTTTCATCACTATAAGATTTAGCTTTTCAGGCTGGAATGAAGCACTAGCCATGCTAGTATTAATAATGCATATGCAGTTAACAGGAACTTGAGTACATACTAAAATGGGGGACACCCCTAGATACTCCTAGACACCCCAAGTCCAACCCTAGACATGCCCAATCCACCCCTAGTCCTCCCCTAGACTCCCTTAAATTAACAAGGGCGTGCCTAATGGACTGTCACGATGGAGACTTCCAGTTCCCTTCCACAAAACAGACTACGAAAGAAACAAATATACAGACCAGATGGTTATCGTTCATCCAATGGGGACACAAAGACATCGAACATGATCATGTGTCAATGTTCAACATCATGTGTGGCTTATTACACCAAACATCTAACCTGGGACCAGATTCTTCCATTCCCTGCACAGGGTTGCAACAGGAAATTGAAAACAAAATTTCCCTGACTTTTTCCTGACCAATCAACGAGATTCCCTGATCACATGAACGTCCTTCAGAGGGTTCCAGGAACATGATACAAAAGTATAAAATTTCAAGCAGTGTCAGCAAAGAGTAAAATGAAACTGTGGCAGGGTTGGTACAGCAAGGAATATAAATGTTCCCTGACTTTGGAGGAGTCCTGACCTTATTTTTTGAGGAGTCTTCCTCAAACCCTCTTGCAATAAGCTGAGCTTTTAAAAATTGTCGTCCATCCTAATTCAACGTGTGGAAACTGCCACTTGATTTTTACAAGGGACTTCTTCGTAAATACCATGGTTTTTTAGATTTTCGACTTTTTTTCCTTAGCTTTGATTACTTGTTGATCATAGTGCTGATCTTCAGTTAATAGCATGACTGATTCGGTTGGCTCTAGGGTCCTCCACTCATTTACAGTAGACCAATCAATACTTCTAGGGCAATCTTTATGTTCCACATGTACGTTGACCCAGTTACAGTGTTTACCATGTCGTTTCGGTTGCTTACTACGCACTCTCGCTGTCTTTTCGCTCTCAATTCTTCTCCATCTTGGAAATAGACATCAGTTTTTGCCTTAGGCCGATTCTCAGTTGAGGACGTAGATTTGTTCTATTTGTTCTTCAGCTCATTCGAACAGACATTCGGATCACAACGTATCAGCCAGTCAGTCAACATCTACACAATCAACATCATTTTCAGTGTCATTGGATCTTCTAAAACTTCGGTATCTGCCTCTGCACATCCTCTGGTCGTATTTCTTCAGCATCACCATGTACTTGAAATTGATCTGGGCGACATAACTCTTCTCCACCACTATCAGCATTGATTTGCCCATAACCTTCACCAGATTCACTAGAGATGGAAGTGTAACTTGACTTCTTTTGCAATAACACATCTTGCTTCTTCATCAAGTTGCACGGATGCACTCTACAGAATGTGCTGCCATGCTTGATCAGAATACATAGCCCATCTTTGCCTAGAACTGTTGCAGGGCCTTTCCATCCACTGAAATTTCTACGTTAATAGAACACTTTGTCGCCAGGAAGCGTCTCTTGCTTTGTGCATAGCATTCAAATTTACTCAAACTAAATCAGACATAGTAGAGCTGTCTAGAGCTGGCAACTGATCACTTAAGACTGATGAGGTGTTCACATTTCCTCCAAACACCAGTTGATTCGGTGAATAACTATAGTGATTGTGCAGAGCATTTTTGGTAGAACAGGCCTAGTGCTACTTCTCCCACATTGAGACTGTGACTCCACTTTCTTCATTGCTTCATGTAAAATTAAATTATGTTGTCCAACAATTCCATTTGAAAATGGAGACTCAGCAGCTGTGTTGCAAGTTTCAATATTTAGCTTCTCGTTGAAAGTCTTTTGAGCTTCATAAGCGAATTCTCAGGCATTGTCACTGTTGTATGAGAGTTGTCTGGTCATTACTTTAATAGCGTAATGATGATGGGGTTTTCAGACAACTGGTCCTGTGTTTAACACTGGAAAACTCCTATATTTACTGTCTACCTTCTCTCCTCTGTCAGCTTTCTTCTCGTCCTTGATCTTCTCTCGCATCCATGATCTTCCTTCTTGTCCAAAAGTGATAATAATCACTATTTGCTGCAGTTTCCAATGTTAAAATATAAGAGCCCAAATTTTCACCCTCCTGACTATGGGAGAGCATCTTCAGGGTACTTGTTTCAGGATGTTGACTTATATTTATACTCAGAAATAGGGGTTAAGTCAAGTTTTTTCCTCCAATCAGAACGTAGTATTCGACCAATCAGAAAATGGGGCTAAGTCAAGTTTATTTCCTCCAATCAGAACACAGTAATGAACCAATCAGAATCTAGGACATGCTGAAACTCATAATATTGCTTTCCAGATATTTGAAACTTCACTTCTTTTTTCTCTTTTATTCATTAGTTCTGCCTCAGCTGTTGAGATCAAAGATGCTTCTTTGATGGTCCTTGATCTGAAATTATTATCCTTTGCTAATGCCTTAACGTTTTCCCAATCTAAGTTGTGTTTTGTGGAATGTAAATATTATGATAATCCTGATACTTTTAGTTCTGATCTCCTAATGTTATCTTCCCCTGATTTAAAATTCTTCACTTTGGACACATGTTCTTTAAGCCTTGTAGATAACTTTCGTCCTGTTTGTCCAATGTATTTCATGTCACACCCTTCCTCTTTGCACCTAACTTCATACACTAACCCTTCAGTTTGGATTATGTCATCATTTTGCCTCATTGTCAACTTATTCTTCAAAGTTTTCCCTTTAGTAAATATAACTTGCACTCTAGATTTTCTTGCCACCCTCCTAATTTCCTCAGAATTCACTGTTTTCTCTTTGTAGTTCCCTTCATTTGTGCTCATGCCTTCCAATGTTCTTTTGATCTGTGTCTCCACAAAAGATATTGGGTAACCATTTAACAACATTTTCTGTCTGATTATTCCAGTTCTTCTTCGAAATCTTGGGTTTTTGAACAAACATTTTTTTGCCCTTCTTCTAATGCTTGTATAGCAGAAGCCTTGACATGATTGCTTACATTCGATAAATAGTGGAAATATTGTCCAGTGTGGGTTGGTTTCTTGTAGACTTAAATGTTTAAATGTTCACTTTCTCTTTCTATTAAACAATCTAAAAAGGGCAATTCCCCATACTTGTGGGTGAATCTTATTTAAGTTCCTCCAACATTAGTTTCGGATCATGTTTAGTAATTACAAATGTGTCATTACCTTTCTTAACCAAATTTGTGGAGCATGAATCATTTGATGTACATGATTTCTCTCCAGTGCTTGCAAATAAATTTCTGCAAATGCAGGTGATGCTGGTGAGCCAATGAAAAGCCATCTTTTTGTACATAAAAACTATTCCCATCTCAGTGTTTAACATAGGGGCAGTTGACTGAAAACCCCAACATTATTATATACATTATTAAAATTTAAATGTGATCCAAAGTAAGCAATCCAGACACGAAATATCTGTCTGTTTCAAGTGTCTTCAAGTGTTTTTGTTTCAATCAAACATGCTGCTGAGTATCAAGTAGCAGCATCTATTAGGCATAAGATTCAAACTTTACTATGAATGTATTCCTTTAAGTCCATAAATACGACCTCAATAAAGTGTGTAGCCAGAGGAAGACTAACCGCTGGGCGAGGCTCTCCTTTTTTGTATTTCTCACATGTGGCACACAACTTTGTCAGCTTCCTTCAGGAGAATACACAGATCATCATCCGACATTTTGCTATTCTTTACTAATTTGCATAACTTATCAGTAGATACATGCGTAAATTGCCCTTTCAACTTCTGCGCTTTTTTCTTCTTTTCGGCCCTTGACAAACCAACGAAACTCTCAGTGACTGTCAATGTTATATGAGTTTGGATACTTTCGCCAGGTATTACAGTGACAGCAAGAGGAAGACAATAATGTCCAATGCGAGAAACATGTGCAGCAATCTTGCTATCTGTAGTAAAATCCATTATCATATGTGCCTGCTTCATACTTGCTCTACTGAGAAGCAAAGGGATTTCATTTGGCACACCACTAGCAGCAATTCTTACTTTATGACGCCCTAAGAGCACTGGAAATGTAACCTCTTTGTGAGATACCACTTCAGAACCATTGCCAAATCGAAACTTTGTATCAGATGCTGCATAAGAAACTTGTGACTTATCTTTCTCTGGGAGTATGTCCAGGAATACATTCAACTATTTTTCGCCAGTGTCAGTTCTCCTGCAGCCACTAAAAGAACAGCCATTCCAATGGTGTCATACACAAATGATCGAAGACTGAATGACTGCATGACTCAAGTCTGAATGTTGAAGATGGGTTCCGCCACTGTGTTTTTATTCAATGCACGGAAAGGTAATATTTATATACTTCATTTACAGCCTTCAAAGATCTGAATGACTGAAGACTGAATGACTGAAGATGGGTTCCACCACTGCTATTAGATTCAATGCATGGTAAGGTAATATTTACTACATTTACAGCCTTCAAAGATCTTTCTCCACTCTGATCCTTATGTGGGCAATCCTCCAGCAAATGCATTGTGGAACTACACATATGACACTGCAAAACATTTCCATACCTATCAAGAGGATTATACTTATTGCTTTCATGCCATTTATGCACTTCATTCAGACCATAAGTTCCCCTTGGGTATCTTCTGATAGAACCTCTCACTCTTCCTCTAAAAGGACGGCTTGCAACTATATATTGATGTTAGTTTTGAGCAATAACTTTATTTTGCTCAACGTATCAGCCAATCATGTTCTTTACCTCAGCACCCTATTTGATTGTTGTGATTGATTTGATTGTTATATATATATCCTTTGTTCGAACATCTGTTCCATTTTATTTGCATAGATATATCTTTTCTTGTTAGTTCACACATTGGTTTGGCCGTTTTTTGGCTATGTTTCCGAGAAGTTCTTTGTTTGTTATCACATATTCTCTTGTGATGTTTTATTGATGTTCCTTTGTTTTCACATTT
>JAOBRC010255576.1:0-14138 GCA_027575255.1 Scolionema suvaense
ATGCAGCAGACAGAATGGCAAACGCACTAAAAACTACAGTGAAGCCGACAAATTAACAAGTGAGACCAACAAAACGGTGAATTTTGCTAACAAAATAGAAAGTTCATCGACCAAGTAGGTGACTGTGAATAAAAAAAATTGCAAATGCAGTCAGCGAAAAGTCGAAGTTGTCATACAAACAGATGCATACTGTAAGGACGATTGTATCTGATGCAAGTATAATGTTACGTGCGACCGACAAGGACAGCTATGGAAAAACAAAGGTTATTGCACTTAACTGTTTGACGGATGCAACTAACGAAATACAAAATACCGTCAAGACATCCAGGAGATTGGTCAAGCACATTTTGTACTGGTTCCCACGTGTGAATGAACATGGTATCCGGCACAGTGTTCAATTCAATAAATTGTCTCGTGATCGTCCTTCTCAAGAAGATCGTCTGCCACCTGTTGCGTAGTCCTAAATGTAACCATCTTTATTTCTCACTATTCAACCTGATGAACTATCGCACTCCACTAGTGCGTTTGGAGTCTTTGAGGGGAAGGACTGTAATCAACGGATTCAAAATCGCTGCATTTATGAATTACGAATATGAAAAGCAAATCTTTATTTTCAGAAGATATTCATTTTTTCAATAACGTTGTACCAACATCTTCGATTCCTGACCAATCACTGTCTTTGGCAATCAAAACAAATTTGATACGCTGAATAGGAGGCTGGATAAGGTTGCACGTCAGAATGAAAGTCCGCTTTTTCGTGGGCTCCAGTACATTGCCAAGACACATTAACAGATATAATAGGCCACTTTCTCAATGCGGGGTTGAAAAGACACCGTACGGACGCGTTTCACCAGAACGAGGCGTTAAGTGTTACGACTCATTTTGCAATAAAAGGCGCATTTTGTAATAACTGACACATTTTATAATAAAGTCGATGCATTTTGTAATACCTGACGCAATTTGAAATAAAGTTGACTCATTTTGTAATAAAAAAGCTGACACATTTTGTAAGGAAGATTTGACACATTTTGTAATAAAAAAACTGACACGTTTTGTAATATAGTCTCGACACATTATATAATAAAAGTTTGAAAGCATTCAGAAACGTTTGCAGCAGTGGCCATTGACAAGCACCAGTTTCTGAATGCTTTTATTATATAATGAGTCGAGACTATCACAAAATGTGTCAGCTGTTTTTTTACAAAATGTTTCAATTTTATTACAAATTGCTTCAGGGATTACAAAATGCGTCGACTTTATTAAAATGTGTCAGTTATTACAAAATGTGTCGTTTATTACAAAATGAGTCGTAACAAGTGAGTTTTCTGCCGCTGTCCGAAAAATTTTTGTTTTGAGGAAGTTCGCCAGTGGTTTGTAGCATTGCTTATAGTTGCTTCCCTTCGTTGGTATCCGAACATTTCTCAGTATGGCTGATTCTTCTGAGTTTTCTCAGCGCATGGAAAAGATTTCTCTTGATGCTGACTTGCCTATGGATATTTCTGCTTCTGCTCATGATTGGCCTTCTGCACCAGTGGCTTCCAAGATGTGTAACCGTATCAAGCGGTACGAAGGTATGCGGTATGAAAGACGGGTATGTTGTAAACACACACACTCGAGTTTGTCATGCACGCTTTAAAGCTGATGAGTGATCCAGGATTACAAATTGAAAAATATTTCAACATCGCCTTCTATTTTTCCTTGATCACAAGATACTGCGTAGGAACACCACACCAATTTTGCAACTCTGGCTTTTAAGCTAGTGTGGGGACCGAATAACACTACCACCCAATCAAGTTTAGCGAATCAGCAACAGTATTCAAAATTCAGCATTATAGAAGTGGCCTACGGTCGCCGCTATTTTCTGGTGCAAAGCCGCCCAGAGTCGGCCGCCCAACCTCGCGCAACTCAAGGTTACGGAAGCGTTTCATTGTTTTCCTTTGAGGCCTGGGTATGAAAGAAATGACCGTCATCCAGCCCTAACGCATGGATTGGAAATGGCGGTAGTAATGGCATAAATGATTGATCGCATATCTGCGACAGATTCATAAGCGACATCGATTCTTAACTCCCTTTAGTGAGTTCCCAATGAGCTACCCTAAAAATCAACCCAACTTGAAGGTGCAACAATGACTTATTCCCTGTTCCCGAACCCAGTTTAATCTTCAGGAAATAAAGCCTACCCCCTGCCCATCTACAAAACAAAATGAAGATATAAACTTACATTTTTTCAGGGTACTTCTTGCAGCTAGAAAGCTCACCGAGTAACTAACTAAAATCAACATAAAGAACGTTCTCAATCAAACTGAGCTTGTCAAACCGGTCATGATTGACCAGTTTATACAGCCTATCTGCAGTGTATCATGCAGAGCCATTTGGTTGTTGACGACAAAAGTCTACCTTCGTGTAATATCATATTTAACACTGCCTCCCTGAAGCTTGTCTATAGCACACGTTTCTGAAATTCACCCTGCAACGGACTGGATTATCGAGACAAATTTCTTGGATGCGCAAAACACTCACATCTGGATCATCGAGACATAATATCTGAACTATCGAAACAATTGTAGCTGGATATCCAAACCGTCGCATCTGGATTATCGAGACACAAACAGAATCATCGAGACAATAGAATCCGTATCATCAAGATGTAAAGCAGACTCATTAAGATATTCTCTGGATCATCGAGACCATTGAAAATCCATAATGCGTTAAAAACAGTTCTGTCGTAAAGCTCCACTAAAATCTGCATCTCGAGCAGCGGCACGCTTTGATTGTCAAATGTGTCCTGCAGAATCCTTTGCCTTTGGCATCTGCTCATCCAATTCATTTTCTTGTTTTTCTTCCACAGAAGTACTATTATTAACAATAGGAACCACAGTTTTGTCACATGAACTAGACGTATTAATAAATTGTTCTTCAATGGGACTCAAGCAAACATTACCCCCTCCGACCGCCCCAGGACCGGTTACCAAGGAATCAGACTTAGATTGCACCTCAAGGGGATATAGTTTCTGTATGGGACGTTCAATATTCACTACCTTGGAAGAATCACTAGTGCGCTTAGAACCCAGACGAACCTTGGATCCACGTACCAAGCCATCCCGACTGACAAGCAACTCAATCGCCTTAGCCATGCACCACATGACTCTGGGATTATGGTCCTCAACAAGAACAATATTCCCTTAAGCAGTTTCTCTGCCTCCGCTCCTTCCTGCACCACAAGATTGTCTCAGGAACATCAGACCCCTGAAGCTTCGGACCAGAACTTTTCTGTAAAAGCTACGCTCCCCAACTGCCTCACCACTAGCAGAGAAATTTGCTTCAGGATGAACATCACTCCCACGACGCATAGATGATAAGCGCCTACCATAGATCAGATGGTTGGGAGAGAGAGAGAGAGGTTCTTCCGTAGTATCAGTATCAATGTAAGTGATCGGCCGGAAATTTACAATGCTCCCTGTCTCCAACAACACAGTCTCAAGCTCCTCATACGTCAATCGTGCCTCACTCAGGATTTTACTCAAACATCTCTTCACCAATCCTACCATTCTCTCAAAGACTCCACCTTCGTCTCTGCAGATTTGAATGTCTTAGCATTATCACTAAAAATCAATCGTGGAACACCACGCCTAGCAATAAACCCTCTTAGAACACACCATACCTACTGCTGACATATCTTGGACAAGTTCCAAATGAACAGCCCTGGTAGAAGCACAAATAAGAAGGAAAATGTATGCTTTAGATCTATCAATCAGTAACGCACGTAACAAACAGTGGACCTGCAAAGTCAACACAAGTAGAACAAAATGGTTCCTCAATCAAAACTGGAAACATTCAGGCAACAGATGAAACGGATGTGCTTGAAAAGATTTACCATGAAATCTGCAACACACCGCACATTTTTGAATCAGTCGCCTAACTAGTTGTTGCAACTTTGGTACCCAAGAACGACTCTGAACCATGATCATGGTATCATTCACACCAGCATGCAACACCCGTCCATGTGCATCAAGAACTAATAACTCAGTGACATAATTTGCTCGAAGCAAAAGAACTGGAAACTTCTGAGCATCATCCAGATCAGAATTCTCGAGACGACCACGACACCTCAACAAGCCTAACTCATCTTCAAACAGATTCAAGTCCTTGGTTTCAGTTCCGAATTTCAAATCGGCTTTCATAGCTAACTTCATCGACAAAATCCATTTAAGCTCTTCCATCTGTACTTCATCAACAGACAAGAATTTGTCCTGCTCAAGAACAGGTTCTTTCCTAACCCTGGCAAGTAAGTTTCTTACAAACCTCAGCATCCATGCAGTAACTCTAAACAATTTCCGAGCACTACTGAAAGAACGTAATTCAAGATTTCACTAACTCCAGTGGAAATAACAGTCAACACAAGATCAGACAGCACCCTTTTCTTGTCCTCCACCTTCATCTCCTCTGCGCATTCCACAGTCACCTCCTCACTAACAGCAGATACTGGCCAGTCACACAGAGGCAATTTTAACCAGGCAGGCCCGCTGAACTAAAGTTGATTGTCTTTGAGATCCGCTGCCGAGCTAACACGACTAATCAAGTCAGCACGGTTCTGCTCTCCAGCGACATTCTTTCAGTACTCTATGGAAATCTTACTCCTAATCTCCTCATCTCTACAGCAATCCAACACAGAGCCTTCTTCGAGTCCGAAAAACCGAATTTCTCATCCACACGAAAAACTGAAGCAACAATTTTTCTGGCCGTAGCCATCAACTTTGCAAAAACCAAACAACCAAGCAATTCCAAACGAGTAATAGTCTGTCCACTCTTCATAGGAGCAACCCTAGACTTCGCACGTAAAATCCTACTATACCTTTGACCCATTCACAGTTCGCATTTAAACTACGGCTCCATATGCATCCTTATTCTGATAGATCGAGCATTATGAAGATCAGTCATTCAATTGCGAAACCTGCTCACAATGTCAGAATCTAGTGGATCATCCCAATCAACACACAGGCGACACACATCCTGAAATCCTATCTTCCAGAGCACCGCAACAGGATTAATGATACCTAGTGGGTCAAATGCCTTAGCAATAAACCTCAGAAAACCACATGCTGTAGGGTTAGTATCAGAGGTAGCCTCAAGCAGAGAATCAAATTTGTAAACAAATACATCTGCCTCCTTATCCCATACCATGCCTAGAACCTTGTGTTCAGGAGCAGAACTTGCAACTTCAGCTGATCCTGAGATCATCTAAGAAATGTCAAATCATCAAAGACAGGTTTGACAACCATGGTATCCTCTTCAGTAATCAATGCTGATAACTCCACAGAGTTTGTTTCGAATTTACGTAGATTGAAACCACCCTCTTTCAACATATGTCTTGCTACAATAACTAAGCTCTGAGCATCCGCAAGAGTATCAGCACCGGCTGACAAATCATCAACATACATAGAGCTTTTCAACTCATGCACGACCTCCGCATGGCACCTTTGGTACTTTGTAATGCTGCAGAGTAGCAAGCAAGTGAAAGGGGGTAGATGTTACTCCAAACACACATCTTGTAAAACGAAGAACAGCTAACTCCAGGACAGGTGAATGAATGTCCTTAACCCACAGCAATCTCTGATAATCCCTGTCAGCCCTAGCAAGCTCAATCTGATGAAAATCCTTCTTAATGTCAACAGCAACTCCTATTTCAAAAATTCAAAATCGAAGCAAAACACTGAAAAGCTCTAGCAGAAGACAGGGACCTTCATGCAATACCTGTTTTAATAAAGGACCAACAACACGTGAAATAGCATCATATACTACCCTCAGCTTGGTAGTATTTTTATCTCTGCGGACAACAGCATGGTGAGGCATAATAATATGCACCACCAAAACGAGAACAATCCTCATCAGGCACCTCTTCAAGGATACCTTGATCCAGCTGCTCTTGCATGACTCTGTCATACTCAGACAAAAGCTCTGGTTCCTTGTGCAGCTTAGAAAGCAAGGACCATAGACGCTTATGCGCTAGCTCATAATTGTCTGCCAGCAGCTCATGGTCAACCCTCCATGGAAGGGAGACCTCATACCTTTGTTCATTAAAATGAACAGTATCAACAAATTTCTGCTATACGTCACTCTCAAACTCAGAGGAAATCCCCAGTAATTCCAAGTTCCATAACTTGTCAGCTGCTACCTGCAGCGGTTCAGCTGCTTGGCAAACAGTGAACAAAGTGCATGTACTATCAAGGTTATTTAACCTTTCCTTTTCATCATTAACAGGACCAGACAAGATCCACCCTAACCTGGAATTTAAAGCAACAGGCCCATGTTGCCCCCAAACAACATCATCCAAAACAAATGCCGAATAGAAATCACTGCCTATTAACAGTTCTATTTCATTAGCATTGTTCCAATCATCACGTGGCTCATCAGCTAAATGCAGACCGTTCAAATGAGCATACTCATTTTTCGCAAACTCAATCATCTGATCTCCCGGAGGTGATCCTATCTTAGGCACAGTGCAAACTGTGACAAACACTTCCTGATCCGTTTTCAATGCAAGTTGGCATCCTCACGCCCAAATGCACTTTTATTTAGATACTCCGAGCCAACAGAAAAAAGTTTCAACTGCCTTCTTAATTTCTCTCAATTTAACAACCTTACTCCCCATATTCATACCCATATACCCATACCTGGTTTGGAAACTACAGCCTTAGCCGTCTGTAGCAAGACAGACGAAGCACTATCAGTTAACAATTTGTTTGTAGGCAGAACCTTTTCACGAACATTACCAACAGTTTGTGATCTTGGGGTTTTAAGTTATTTGTTACACAAGCTTGGATGGTGTGCAAAGCCACACTGACAATGAGCACTAGGAACCTTACACTGCTGAGCGATATGACCAGATCGCAAGCACAAAATACGTAGAAGACCTTCTGAGGTGAGCACGTCTAGCACCGAACTCAGTTACCATCTTGCAAGACACAGGTTTTTGCTTGCCCTTGCAAAACACACATGTTCGCTCATCTGCAGCAGTATACAAGGCAGCCGCTGCATGCTTATCCTGATCCTTGTCACGGTTTTCAGAACCAGTAGCAACATAACCCGCTCTTTTCCTAGCCTCAATTTCTTTCTTAAACACTTCTAAAAGTTCATTTAACTCCCACACCTCACTCTTTGGGTCAAACTTCCGGCTAATAATTAACCTCATCTCATCAGGCAATCTGTTCAGGATGAATGGAACAAGCAAGCATCCAAAGCTTTCGAATCAATCCCTAAAGCTCGCAGACTGAGGAGACGGGACTCTACCTGGTCGTATACATGACGTAGACGTTTGATGCCATTAACGTCAGTAACCATGGGGATCTTCATCAGAGAATCCATGTGAGAAGATATCACCACATGTTTTTGCCCAAACCTCTGCTCTATAGTCCTAAAGTAATACAATAGCTAGCCTTCGTTATCGACAAACCTGCAATGCAATTCAATGCAGGACCAGAAAGTAATGTTTTGAGATAATTGTACTTATGGACTTCATTCAATGCCTCATTTGTATGAATAACCGAGTCATATGAATCCCTCCATGACTGGTACGTACGAGGGTCACCACCAAATTGTGGTAACTCCAATTTGGGTAGCCTAACTTTACCCATCCCACTGCCATGCGAATCACTGACACTTGATGCATTGTTATCAGGGACAGCATCATCTCCACTCTTGCATGAAACCGAATCTGTCTGCTTAAACTTTGACAGACACTTCTCAATACGAAATAAACATTTGTTTATTTCATCAGTGAAATCACAGGATTCAGCATTGTAGTCTTCATCCTTTACATTATCATCATCCAACATCAAATTTTGGATGTCCTCATCAGACCAGCAAGAAGAACATTCTTCTTAGAAAGAATAGACTTGATAGACTCCAAATTTGCCTCTTTCTCCACAGAGAATTCCGAAACAAATTTCTCAGAGGACTGTATTTTCTTCTGCACGTCATGTCTATGCACCACTCTCTTTTTTCTAAGACTGCCCGAATCAGCCTTAATTCCAATTCAATACTCAAGAAGAGGAGAAGCAAGACAGACAACTAAACCAACTCTGACAGATCCAAATCAAACTATCCTAGGCATGCACATGCCTTCCAGCTTCTAGGACGATCAGCAAGGAACTATACCCATTGACTTACCAAGATGAACAGTATAAATGCCACCAGACTCCTTAAACTAGCCAGGCAGATCACATACACAATGCAACCTAGACCTATCTACAAATAGCAGCAACAAGCAGCAGATAAAGATCAGCCTGCTCCCAAAAAAACAGATTGAAGAAGGCAACGCATAGCAGACATCAGTCAGATAAAAGGACAACTCAAAAATAGTTGCAGCCAAAACCAACTCACAAAACCCGAGACAATCTGCCAGCATAAGCAACACAGCACTCAAAAACAGCAAAAAAAAAAAAGTAAAGATATTGTTCACTTTCTAAACTTCACAACACAAAGCAGCAACGCAAAAGCAACCCAGATCATATAATCCGGCTTCCGGTGTACCATTTATCACATATCTGCAACAGATTCATAAGCGACATCGATTCTTAACTCCCTTCAGTGAGTTCCCAATGAGCTACCCTAGAAATCAACCGAACTTGAAGGTGCAACAATGACTTATTCCCTTTCCCCGAACCGAGTTTAATCTTCGGGAAATAAAGTCCACCCCCTACCCATCTCCGAAACAAAATTAAAGATGCAAACTTGCGTTTTGAACACTTTGACTTCTTGCTAACCTGGGACCACATCTCTCCACTCCGCTATGCTTTTCAAGCACAGGCGACTATGCGTAGAGAGAGCCGATGGTTCCAGGGTACTTCTTGCAGCTAGAAAGCTCACCGAGCAACTAACAACAAATCAATATAAAGAACGTTCTCAATCAAACTGAGCTTGTCAAAACCGATTATGTACACGATTTACCAGTTTAGCCCAGTTTGCCCCATCCGCAGTGCATCATACAGAAACATTTTCAAAACATTCCGACGTGGCGAGCTACGACGTTACCTCCGATACAACGGAATAACTTGGCATTTCATCCTACCGCCATCTCCATGATGAGGAGGGTTTTACGAACGTACGGTACGGGTCGTTGAGGATTGTCTCTGTAAAACGGTAGGAAAGGCACGGTTGAAGTACGAAGAACTAGAAATTAGCCTTGCTCACATAGAAGTACTCAACGATCGGCCTATTTCTTACACAGAATCGGAGGAGTTTATTCAGCCTATTACGCCGTCACCACTTTTGTTTTTTCGACGATTGTGTCAGCAGCCTGCTGTGATCCCTGTAGTACAGACTCAAACGCATGGAACGCTTCAAAGGCGTTTGAAGTGTCTGGAATCGTCTATTGCTACGTTTTGGCAACGTTTTAGTACTTAATATCTCAGCGAACTACGTCAAATGCATTTGTACAACGCTCGTAAGAATCATAGTGATGAGGGAGTGAAGGAAGGTGAAATTGTTCTCATCGTCTCAAAACGAAACATTGAAGAAACGAAATGTTTGGAAGAAACAAAATGTTTGGTAACTGGCACGAGTAGAGTACCCTAATACTGGATCAGACGGCACGAGGAGCAGTGGTTCGAACAGTTAACGCGAGTGAACATATCATGCACTTGAAGAGACCTGTTCAGAAACTTATTAAGCTTGACATTGATGATGGATAACAATGTGACGATGTTACAAGGAAGGTAGAAAACGAACCAAGAGTTCGCCGAAATGCCGCCTTAACAGGAGAAATTGTTAGCAACCTAACTTCGCAAAAATAAGGACTAATCATTGGGTACGTCAGTGGGGAGGAATGTAGATGCTCTAGACTGGTAAGACGCGGTTGTGTAATGTTGCGTTCAGTTCACGCACGTGACGTGTTGTGTGTAGAGTGGAGTTTATATTCAAATAAGAAAACTTTGACTTTTGAGAGTACATGTGCTTACTTCGAGTAAAGTATTTATTTTGATGTTAAATCTACAATGGGTATCCAAAGTAATAAATAAGTGTTCATTTTGTTATGGACTAGTTTAAAATCAAGCAACACCTAAGCAACACCTTAGGCTGGGTCATGTAATATAATAAGCAACAGCTGAGCCTGACCTTAAAAACATCGTTGCTTATAAAAAACAAGGGTGTAGTGTACCAAACTTGCCAAGCAAGAGCGGAGATAAAAATAGAACCTAGATTGGTAAGTATTTGGCATTTGGTCTTTGGGGCGCTGGGGGATAGGGTTCAGCTAAAACTTTGCTCTCATAAAGAGGAGGAGTGTGCCAACTTGTAACTAGATGTTTTTCTTTTAGTATTAACCTTAGCGCGCATTGAGCCTCGTGATAATATCTTGGCTAACAAAAGCACATCACCGAATAAGCTCAGCCTTTATTACACTATACTAGGGTGACCACAACCAAGCCAATATGCTGGATATGCTGTACGCAATTAGACTTCATCACTGTCCTGTTTTGTTACACAAAAAGAAAGCTAGCACTCACTGTCTTCATTTCGAGAAGAAGAATATACTATTGCAAATGTGTAAATCAATAGGCGAAAAGGCTAGATGATGTGTACCTACTTATGTAGTTTTTTATACACTTACCACATCTTGCTGGTTGGCTATAAACTCTTCAAAGTAGGCCGATGAATAAAGGCACAAGCGCTTTTACCCGTCATTTTTCCAAAGTAGAAGCATCCACGCCCTTTAATTGGCCTGTATATAGGCGCTGCGGCTATATGCTGGAATATACCGTTTGGTTGTCGAGCACTTATTTCCTCGGCAAACAATATATATATATATATATCTGGGCAAATCAGGTTTTAAGTTGTAATACACAGTATTTTTTTTATCAGAATTGAATGGCGAAGAGAAACAGCTAAAGAAAATGAGGATGGAGATCGCAAAACAATACAAGCATAATTTGACGCAATACGAGTATAAGCGCGGCAAGGCACGTGCACTTTTTCACAGCCATTTAATAAGTTGCTTAACAGAACCTTTGCCAGTTCTTGTCAGGATATAGTTGCACTCCTCGCTTGACACGCCGTGTGAAAAGTTCCGGATGCGATCCTCTCTTTAAGAGGAAAGTAAGTAAAGGCAATAAAGTACTAAACCACCGATCCTTATCAAAAATGATAGTTTCGACATGGATCTGAGTTTGATCACCAAGCCACACCGGAAAATCGACATGATCGAATCCTGAGCAGAAGAGTTGACATTGCACCTGGATGATTTCGTTTAAGGCTGATTGTACCATCACTTATACTAGAAAGACAAAACTTTTTCTCGGTTCAAGGTGCTTCCCAACTCGAGGTGAAATATTCATGAGGACATTTAATCTCAAAACCCCATACGCAATTTGATCAGCAACAACTGCATCAAGCGAAACAGCTAAGTAAGGATGACTAGCAGGAACCATAAGTATGGTGGCCGAGGAGTGCCACCTTGAATCAACTGAGCAAATTCAGAAATAAATCCGTTTTAAACACAAAAAAGTACAAAGTAAATAAAAAATAAAAGTAAATTCACATGCTAAATCATCTTCGAATGATAAGTAACATCAATCTATGACTGTAAAGTAAATCAAAATTGAAACTGAAATCATTTTGAACTGAAAACGTAAACTTGAAATGAACTGTGAGTCAATTTGTGAATGAAAGGTCAAATCATTCTCAAATTAGAAGTAAAATCATTTTCATACGAAGAATAAAATCATGTTCGTATGAAAAATAAAATCATTTTCGTATGGAAAATAAAATCATTTTCAAATGAAAAGTAAAATTATTTTCAAATGAAAAGTAAAATCATTTTCAAATGCATTGCATCCACGTGGCCGAGGAGTGCCATCCCAGATCAAACCCTCACAGCATGGCCGACGAAGGCCATGGCAGCTGGTTGAGCTGTACCTGCGTGCGTTCAAGCCGGTACTTAGCTCAAAAGAAAGGAAAGATAAAGATGTGTACTGTCTGCGTGCAGATATCCTGAAAAAACTATTGACTGATAAAACAACCCACACTTGCCATGATAGTATACGTAGTTGTTGCAGCTAGGCAGTCAAGCCGTTTGGAAGGGAGATCATTACTTACAGGCTGAACTAAACAGATATGTGGTCGCAAGGACTGAAACGTTGTACCGCTGTTTGAAGAAAAATATCAAATTGTAGGGAGGCATATGGGCTATTTGTTTTCTTTCTTGTGCAAGAATTGCCCTTTTTTAAACTCGAATTCAATTCAACTCGAATTTGTGTCAGAAAGTTTTGATGGCAGTTGTAAACATTAAGGACTCATAATAAGAATATTTCTTGAAATTTTGGGTAAAGCCAAGCAGAAATGTCGGGCGTTATTAAGTGTTGTTTTTTTTCACCAGCGTAAAGTGGGCCTACGATGGCTGCCTACGAAGGCCGCCTACGAAGGTTGCCTACGGAGGCAGCCTTCACTGAAGGCTGCCATAAAAGTACATTGTACAAACACTTCCTAGCAAGTGAAAGCCGTTTAAAATTCGAAGTAAGCTACAAAAAAAATAACTAGAAAAGGAATTATCTGCTGATTAAATGTAATCAACATCTGCCAAAGGCTCCAATGAACATTCATGCAGCTTTCTTGCTAAAAATATCCACTATGATTTTCGGTCATGATTGGTAAAACTAGGTATGACAGCAGCAGTCCTCCATTTGTCGGGAATGAAAGTCAGATTCTACCATGATGCAGTTCTATACGTTTACACACTGTAGGCTGGTTGTCAAATCAAACCACTCCTAACTCCAATAATAATTTCTAAAAGTGTATGTTCCAAGGAACTTTCAGCCGCAAAGCGCAAAAAGGAGAGATCGATCTTCAGTTCGATAAGGGCCTGTTTATATGGCCTTAATATTCGGAAATTTTGCACTTTTTTCAATTTTTCACATAACATCAACAATTACTCGAAAATGCATTAAAAATTCCAATAAAACCTACTGCTTCGCGATAAAACGATGTTTCTGTTGCGGACAAATGGTCTTTGTGCAATGTTTCATGTAACCTATACAAGGTGTCACATTTTAAACGATAATCAATTTTTCACATAACATCAACAATAACTCGAAAATGCATTAAAGTTTTCTAAAAGAACTTGTTTTAAGGAACTTTCAGCCACAACATGACAAGCTGAAAACACGATCTTCAATGTGATAAGGGCCTGTTTACATGACCTTAATTTTCGAAAATTTTTGCATTTTTTGCAATTTTTCACACAACATTAGTCGATGACTCGAAACTGCATTAAAAATTGAAAGAAACCTGCAGTTGTGCAATAAAACGATATTTGTGTTGCAGAAAAATGGTCTTTGTGCAATGTTTTATACAAAGTAGACAAGCTGTCACATATTCATCAAAAATCAGAGTCAGACTTCAAAATGATGCAGTCCTTCACATTTACCCACCGTAGGTTTAAGCATAGACTTTGTTGTTCTCGTCAAGGCACTGTCCAAGGTAATACTGATTCTGTCAATGTCTTGCACCTAACCTGATGCAAGACTAATTACGATATTGGAAATGCGATCTGCTATATTGTGGCACTACCGTAAATGTCTGAATGATAGCGCCGGGGCGCTCATTTAATTTTCTGCCTTCGAGAAGGGGCGCTCATTTGAGAGGGGCGCTCATTCAAGCCGGGGCACTCATTACAAAAAATGCAAAGCAGGTACTAAAAATAGTGAATCATTACGGAATGTGTTTGTTAACACCCCTATCATAAAAAGAAAAAAAGAATATCTGACTGAAGATAATTCTTGATCGTCATCGTTATAAACTATCTGAGTGAGCGCCCATGCATATCATGCATTACAAATTTCCAAATCAGCGCCCCTTTCCTGGTTTGACGGGGGCGCTAATTTAAGCCGTGGCGCTCATTAAATTTCTCAGCTGTCAAGAGGGGCGCTCATGTGAGGAGAGCGGTCATTCAAGCCGGGGCGCTCTTTCAGATAATTACGGTAATTAGATTATCTAATTCTGTATTTTGCTCCACGAGAACGAACGTGTAGCGTCAACTGGTACTCTCTCTCTCTCTCTCTCTCTCTCCCAAGATATTCAAAGTAAGGCACTTTCGCTACATTTTGGAAGGTCGGTAAATCGTGACGTCATGCATTTGGTGCGTGATA
>JAOBRC010255687.1:0-14137 GCA_027575255.1 Scolionema suvaense
TTAAATACTTAAAGGCACAGGCCTATAAAAATAACTACATAAAAATGTCAGTTTTATCCTGATGTTGGATACTACACTAACTTTGTGACAGAGAACCAAACCTCCAAGAAATTTTGACCAGTATTGCCCAACGTAGTTGGTGCTTGTGACTAAGGTGGAAAGCTATGAAATAAGATCTTACAGTAGCAGGAGTGTACACACAGTACACAGATGCATTGCTGACACTTTGTAAAGGTAGCCTGAAAACAGATTTTAAAACTAAAAATATTCAATATTTCATGTCCATAATGATTCAATACTTGCATAGCCGCAGCTTTCAAAAACAGATGAACAGGATGATTCTTCCTTCTACTTGGGCTTGCTTGGTTGTAAAGTAACACCTGTAGAAGCAGGGAGCTCCTTGATGATCAGTGCGTTGCGATAATCATGCATATTTCGACTTTATTCCAAAAAAACATCAGCATTTTGATTCATCAAATTGTTGATCTATTCACGATTTTCTCTTACTTCGTGATTGTTCCATTATCCAACAGTATCCCACAATCAATACAAGATATCTCTGAAATCAAATGTCATCTGCAGCTCCTTCCACGAAATATCATTCCCAAATACTGCAAAACAACCAGCAAAACCAGGGAACTACTTTGCATGTCAAAGTTGTAAGGCATTGTCAAGGGCCCTTCCCTTTCCCCACCCCCGCCAAATCATGGAGCCTGAAACCCCAGTACTTTTAAGGTTGATGTCTCCTTGCTAAATACATCTTGTGAGGGAGAACACTATGTATGTATCCACGACTTCTTCAAAGAGCAAACCTACAGTCGTCGACCTTTGCCTAGGCAATCTGCCATGCCAAGGCATTTGTCTTTGCATATTGCTAAATACCACTTTCGCTTTGCCCCAAAAAATGTAAGTAAAAAAGGTAAATCATAAGCACAAAATAAATGAATAAAAATAAATAAATGCAATATTGCGCAACTATGCTTAACACTCGCATGCTCAACAATTACGACAATAGTTTATATTCAATATGGTGTTTACTCAGTCCGCCAGCACCCTAGCATTGACCACAACGTCCATGTTGATTCGGCAAGTTCTAAGAATCTGATTGGTCCCTAAGCACCCCAAAACAAAAAGTTAGTAAGAGAGTATAAGACAATCATCAGTAGTCATCAAAATACTCGACATATATGCAAAACTAGGAAGGCCAAATGATTTTAAGCTACAATGGATCATGCTGAACGACGTCTTACGGCTTCACAGCAAGGACCAGTGTTTAAGGTTTGTGCTTCAACATTCCGTTGCAGATAATTGTATCACACAATTTCGTTGAGCCAGAGCAGATTCCTGGTTCAAGAATACAAAAGAGAAGTGAACAAATATGGATGGTGTCGGCACTGTCATATGCAAAAAAGAAAAAAATTCTATAGCCTCCAGGAAGACATTTCTTTCTAAACTTGAGCAACAGGACAGGAGTATTTAAAACATACCAATAAAATTATAGTAGTGGGTTTGCTTGACTCATTAGCTTGGCTCTGCCTCCATGCCACAGGAAAATCATGATTTGAGTGAGGCTCAAAAAAAAATATTTTAGGGCCTGAAATGCACCTCTGCATACCTCCTTGAGGTAATAAGTAGTGTTGGACGATCTGATTCTGGGACTAATATATAACTAATATTGGAGAAAACAGTCACCCTCCTTTCAAGCTGCTACACAAGCGAACATTCTCGTCGCTTCCTGAATTCTCTGAAAATTGTTAATTCTGATCAAAATCTGGTCAACACCTTCCAATTATTATATTACTGGGTCACCAGACACCAGACCATCAAGCCACACTGGAACCACTTCCATGTGCCATGTGCCATCACACAAGATCCTATCCTGAGCCATCCTGATTTCAGTCTGCTCCTTGTTCTGCATACAGAGACATCTCCACTAAGTCTTGGTGCTGTCCTGTATCAGTGGAAAAATAGAAAGCTTCACGCTGTTGGATATGGTACTCGAAAACTACATATAGTTGAATGAAATTACCATAGTTGTAACTTGAACTTATCGGCTCTGAAGTGGGCAGTAAAAGAGAAATTTTGTTCCTACTTGTGCATCGCCTCTTTGAACTATTCACAGATAATAACCCACTCACATATCTCTTATCTGCTGCCACGCTTCATGACATTGGTCAGCGTTTGGTCAAAGATCTGGCTGACCTCCAGTTTACCATCAAGAACTACAGAGGAAAAGAGAATTGTGTTGCTGATTGCTTGTCCCGATTTACGTTAGATGTTACAGATTGAATCATTAAAGATTGAATCGTTCATGAGTTTGTGAACTCATTCAGCATCCCTCGAAGAAATTGCTGCTGTCAGTGAATCTGCATTGGCATCTTCTTATAATGATAACATCATATGGTGAAATACAATCTCTTTTCCCAGATTCAAAAAACAATTTGCAACCTGTTAATCAAGATCCTCTTCCATTTTATGCTGAACAACAGTAAGATATGATCATCTCAAAAGTACTCAAATAATCTGCAATCTGGTAAGCAACCTTCATCAAAAGATCACGATCAGAATCAGTTGAAGTAAATATTGAACCAGTTGCCCAAGCTCTTCATTGATGAAAACGGTATCTTCTGTCGTCATTTTGTTGATTACAGGCAAGATGTGATGCCAGTTTCATAAGGCCACATGGAAATAGGGCAAATTTGGGTACAGATCGTGGTACAGATCGTGTCTGCACACTTGCTCGAAGGCTAGGAAGGCTTGATTTTATTTTAAATCTTCCAGGTTTACAAAATAACGCATACATCTAAATTTCATAAACAAAAGTAAATTTTATGCCAGCGTATCCGACTAAAGCTAGTTCAATAAAAATTTAAAGACCTTTCTCAAAGTAGTGTACGTTCCTGATGTACGTTAAACTATGCGATTTATTTTCAACAACAAAAAAAAAAGATAGTTGGAGATGAAGGTGAGTTCTCAGAGGGCACCAGAAATCTGAAATGGTCAATCTGGTATAGGGGCAGGTTTTGTAGTATGTAGCGTTTTTGGTACTCTTTGGATCAGAAAGAGAATAAGTTAAAGATGTCCACATGTTATGGCAGCAACAATTGTCCGTATGTGCACACTTTCTGCTTATAATATACGCTAATAATAGAACAGTTTTATACAAACGTGAGCCTCTGTGCACAAAAGAACAACCTCAGTAGCAATGTTCAAATATCTTTGATACTAAGATTTTGTGAAGATGAAGCCTACGGCATGTGTCAACAATTTTTGATAAATTAGTGTTCATAACAAGCTTGACAGTATTTCCATGTCAAAATAGTTGCACTCCCAATTTGATAGCTATTCCATGCCAAAGATAGTTGCACTTCGAACTAGTACTCTCCAGAGCCCACAGGTCTTTGATGTGCAACATTATTGATAGCAATACTCAAATATTAATTTCTTCAAGCTTACCCTAGCAAAGACAAATCTATGAAAACTGCTGCTCAACATTTATTTGAAGATCATTTTCAAAAATTTGGATTTACGGAGAAGCTTGTCCATGGTCAAGGTCAAGAATTTGACAATGATCTGTTCCACACACAGGAAAGAAGTTGAGGTACTCAATGCCTCAGAGTGACACCTTATCATCCCAAGACTAATGGCTAGTGTGAAAGGATGAATCAAACCACTCTTGCCATGCTCCGCTCCTTAGAAGAGTCACAAAAAGACGGAAAGACAGAAAGATTCACTTCCAAAGACAGTTCATGCACACAACTAGACCCAAAATACATTAATGAGTTTTCGCTTTATTATCTGCTATTCGGCTCAGAACCGCGCTCGACAATTGATTTGCTTGTAGATACACATCCCACAAACAGGAAGCTTATCAAATTTCTGGTGAACTGGTTGAGAAATGAAGTGCTGCAGATTTACGAAATCGGAATAAAAAGGTTGTATCGCAAGTTACTCTTGGAGATCGAGTGTTGGTCAGAAATCATGCAAAATGTGACCTGGAAAAATCCGATCCCACTGGCCAGATAGACAAGATTATCGACTGCCCTAGAGAATCTGGTGCAGTTTTCCTTGTCCAGCTAGAAGATAATATTGACAGAAAAACATTTCATCACAATGCTCTGTTTCCGTGCCCTGGTTTGCCAGTGTACCAGAAACCACAAGATGATTAACAATGCAAGCAAAAAGTCAAGCATCCAACCTGCCATAACAAAGTTCTCGCTGGTAACCATCAAACATCACCACAATGCACAACTTTCAATCCTACTGATAACTGTCCCGATGATCATGCTTCATCTCATAACGAATCTGATTGTGAACATGAACCCTCACCTGCTCATCTGTGATATTTTGTGCATAGCAGTGTAGATCGTTCGCCTTCTCTGTCAATGCATCTCTTGATCCAGCTGTTACAAAAGTACAGTCTGAAAAATGTGAAGTTCTATAGTTCCAAAACTGCTGTTGAAGAATGCACTAGTCCCGCCATTTGGACTGCACCAAGATGATAATGGAACTACTGTACTGGTTGTTCCACAACCTACTACTGCTATTCCTGTCATTCCAGTTGTAGCATCACCTGTAGCACCTGTAATCCGCTGATGACGATTAATAGGACCTATTTTACAGACTATTTGAAACGTCACCTAACTTACTCTATTAACATACAGACCGTTCTGCAAAACAGCTAAGCTGTTCTTCTTTTGCTCCAAATTTTGGAATACTCAGTTTTTTACAAGAAAATCTTTTACTATAACCTGAGCCTCCAGAATCTAGATTTGTTGAGTAAATCTCCAGCTTCATCCTGCCTAATATTTATATTTAAGACGGAAGCAATACTTCTCCAATATGTAGCAAGCCAAGTCGACATTGAAGAATAAAAAAATTTTAACAGTTGAACAAACTGTAAAGAAATTAAAAACAAGCAAACAAAGAAAAATCATGCGCATGATAAACTATCTGCAGGCCACGTTTTGTATCGGTATACTAGAAGTCAAGATGGTCCTTATTCATGAACCCTCCACTGACAGCCCTTACACCAGGAATAGGAATACAGTATTTTAGTGTTTGATCACCCGTTCCGGCCCCCTTAAGAGACAAGCAGACACCCAAATTTGACCAAAATTGGTATGCAATCTTGCATGTGCCCCCTAATGGCGAAATACCAAAAATTATTCGAGCAGCTGTAGTGGAAATATCACTTTTGAAAGGGGTACACCCCTCGTCGTTTACCGTCCACACCCTAGTTTTTCACCATTACCAACCCAAAAACTTCAATATCATGAATTGTGGGACAAATGTTTGGTGATTCTTATTCTTCAACAAGATTTCGCTCGTAAAATTCCTATTACTTACTTCAGATATGATAGTTTTGTGTTTCATAGAGTTCGTCGAGCGCCTTGCAGTTTACTTTAATATCAGACACTTTCGCGGATCAGCCAAGCTTAGCCTGCTCACAGCCTCTGCTCGAACCACGTTCTCTCAGAGTCTGCTTACTTTGGCGCGAATCTCCGTTTTTCAAATTAGCAAATTTGCCAGTTTGCGTCAGGTGTTCCTATAGCAACCTCATGATTAACATCAGTTTGTATTGAATCAGTGCATAAAGTCATGCATAATTGATGAGTTAAAGTCACTGGTGGCGTTAATGTGCTCATTATGGCATAATTATCAAACGCAAAAATGCTGCCAAAGGTAACAGACCAAGTAAGCAAGTGAAGCGCAGTGCGCTTGGTGTGGTACAGGCTAGCCAAGCCGTGCAATATTACATTTCAGCGGAAAAACTTAGGAGAATTGAATTTTGTACATATTTTCGAGGAAAAAATCTTTTGAGAATGGGTCTTTTTCAAAATTTTCACGAGAAAAATAAAACATAAAAAAGTATTTTTTTAGTTGAGCTTCAGTGTTCTTCTAGTGTTAATCTTCAAGGATTACAACGCTGCTCCTCTTTTTGTTCGCTTCCCCTTCTCTTGTTGCCAGGGCAAAAAACTGCGAATGTCTTTAGTTTTTGCCTCTTTCTTTTTCATTATTTTCTTTGGCAATTCCAAATATTTCGTGGAAAAACCTTTCTTTCTTGAATGAGTTTTTTTAAATTTAAAAAATTTTTGCAGAATGGGCTGTTTGAAATATTTTGCGGGAAAAACTTTCGCAAATTGATCTAAAGATCGCGTTTCTTCCCCAGAAAGTTTCTGACTTTGTGATTTCAGATGATCAAGTTCTCAACTCTTGTGTACATATTAGTAAACATTTCTTCATCCAGTCGCCCACGATTCCTGTGAGAAGACATAGTACAAAGTAGGCAAAATGAGAAGGGTATTATTAAGCATTGTTTCATTATCATACATTATCCTAATTATTTTTACATATTTTAGTTGAGTGTTCACACATGTTCCGTGACAAACACTACAAAAAATGCAACAAGACTTTAACTAACTTGGTGTTCATAATTTTCCCATGAATTTCTGTCTCACTTTTCATTGCGTCCTTCTATCTTCTAGGAAGATGGTGGATGATGGATGGGGGGGGGCAGGTCGATCAAGTTTAGAGTTAACAGGGGATCGTGTTGGGGGATTGGGGATCTGTGGAAAATTAGAGGAGGGGTAGTGAGAGCCAAAAATAAATCCAAATGCACTTACATGAATCTCAACTCAGTGCAAGAAGCCACTATTTCATTCCGAACATTTCGGTACTAAAACCATGAAAAACTGAAGAAACCTTCACTGCTCTATGTCTGTTGCTAGTTTTCTTTTAAAGAAAATCTGTGAAACCTGCGAGGCAGTTCCTAACATATTTACTCTCAGTCAATGACGCATGTGTTTACATGTTTTTTGATAAGAAATCAAGCACCCGAGACACTAATAAGCGTTTGTTAAATTTTTGGGCATTTTACTAGGAAAAATTTATAATTTGGTTTAGATTTCAAGAAAAAGTCTGTATGTAAAAGTATGTTTGGCTTTACCGAGAAACAAACAATAGTATTTTTTTGCACCGAATACTTTTGTTACAAGAGTTTCTTAACTTTTTTCTCTCCCTTTCGTTTAGTAGTTTAAGTTTTGACAGGCGTTATTTGTCAGTTTCTCATAAACAGCTTTCTTATAAAAATGTGTGCTCGCTGGTTTATGGCTTTATGTAGTTTCTTCTACGTAAAAAAGTGTCGCCACACGTCACAACAATTCGGCAAACAAGTGTGTAGCATTGTTTTTCCTTTCATCTCTAGCAAACTATCTGTCTTTTATCGTTCATGGTTTAGCTAGAATAATCTATATCGGCGAGTCATAACAACCGTCAACTTTTAATTGCCATAGAAGTTTCGATAGAGCCTTAGAAAGTTTTGAATTAAATGGTAATAAGATTCATTAGAACAAGGTTGGTACAGAAAGAAACATAGCTCGCTAGCTATGGAGTAAATGCTCACCATTCCATCAACAAATGAATCCAACTTTCTGAATATAAACTTCTGAAAACCCCCAGATGATACCACTGCGCATAATCCTGACAGCATGTGCAGCTAACTTAGCATAGTAAGCTATATTAACAGAAAATGTTGTTTCAGAGATTCACAGCGTCATGCTCGGAAATTCACCACACCAAGAAGTTCATCCAGCCCCAGCTTCTTAAAAACTTTGAGTGTAACATCACTTGAAATTCGTACAAATTCATAAAAAGAATCAAGTCTCCAGAAAGCGGGAACAACAACAAAAAACATGTGAGAATTGATCGCTGTATATGAAAACCATTTGTTCACCAGAACGCATAAGAACTAAAAAAATAACATTGATAGAAAGCTGTGAGAACTAACAAAAATGACATGGCTAGAAAGCCGAGAGAATACTAAAAACAAAGAAGATAAAATCGTAAGAAAGCTTCAAGAACTGAAAATAATAGGTCACTAGAACGCCCTAAAAAATAACATCACAAGGAAGCTGTAAGAACTAAACCCTTTTTTTACAAGAACATGAACCTCAATTTTGCCAAAACATTAAGACCAATTTAAGAACAACCTGAGACTCAGTTTCATCACAAAAGTAAGAAAAGAAACTCTAATTTTATTGATCAAAGTTATGCGTTCTTTTATGTATAAGAAACCAAGCACCACGGGTAGTACTACAAGCTTCTTAAAATTTTTGAGATTTTACTAGGAAACGTTTTTTATTTGGTTTTTTAAATATGAAAAGTTTCTGAAGAAAATAATCAGCGAAGAAACTTCAAACAACAAGTTTCTGCTTCCTGGAACCAACCAAACAATGCATCCAAATCACAATATGGCCATGCATCAAATAACAAGTGCTAGTGATTCCTGTATGATTAATGCATTCAGATTTCAAAAATTTGTCAATCTGTTTGCCTATGTTGGGAAGCAAACAATAGAATTTCATGATTGTAAAACTCACGGGTGTCTTCATTTTATTCTTACTTTTCTGTTTAAAAGTCAAAGTTCTTAACTTTTGAGAGGCTGTACTAGTCGGTTTCTTATAAATGAGTTTCTTATAAAAAACGTTGAGTGATAAAGAAAGCTGAGACTTAATGAAGATGAAGTCATGTATTAGCAACCTTGGTTTTGATAGATCATTTGTTTATGAAGAAAAACAATATTGTGTTGGATACTATTTGGGTATACTCAAAGCCATAATTGTCTTGTAGCATAAACACAAATCAAGAACAATTGAGGCAGGAAATCCGCCAAAAAATGAAGAACAGCGAGCCTCAGCTCAAATGCTCTGGTTCTTATACAAATAGTGTAAATAGTTGTACTTTAGAGAACTATACACACTCGGCTTCTACAATGGACTCATCTCTTCTAATCAGATAATTTCTTTTTATGTAAAGAGCACATCATAAAATTTTTAACAACCTCTGCAAGAAAACATCACTGACTTGAGTGCTCAATTCACCTAAAAGTTCCTCCGGGAAGGCGATTGAACTCCTCCTGGGTGCCGCAAATTGCTAGTTGCCTCGGCACCCACTTGCCGCCTCCCTTTGGGGAGTGTCGAGGCTCTGGTCCATCGCATGGCGACATTCAGGTCAGATGAGTGATACAGGTAGCAAGTGTAAGTCTGTGAGTTTGACGCTGGCTATAATTGAGTACTCCAAGAGTTACTAGCAGATGGGATCAGGGCAATGGTAGCCCCTCCCTCCCCCCTGCACCCCGAAGAAAGTTAGCAAGAACAGCCAATTTTCATAACTACACAAACAAAAAATTTGCACTATGTTTTGCGCCCCGAATCTGCCCCCCACACCACCTCACTAAACAAACCAATAATAAAAACTAATAAACCCAATTCACAGTAACTTTTAATACATTGAAGTAAAGATCAGTAAATGAGCATAAAAGAAAAAGATCGCTAGGACAGCATAAGAACTGGGGAAAAAAAAGCATTGGTTGGATAGCAAGAGAAGTTAAAAATCACATCGTTGAAACAGCCTATGAACTAAGAAAAAGAAAAGCGCTAGAACATCGTAACAACAAAAAAAACAGTAGAACAGTGCGAGAATTAAAAACAGATCCCTGGAACCAACGTAAGAAATAAAAAAAGATATCGCTGGAACAACGTAAGCAGAAAAAAATCGCTGCAACAGCGAACAACCTAAGTAAAAGATCGCTAGAAAAGCATGAGACCTTAAAGGAGATCGGTAAAATAGCGTAAGAACGAAAACCAGATTGCAAGAAAAGCGTATAGGAACTTAAAAAAAAGATCATTGGAACAGCTTATGAACTGAACAAAAGATCGCTACAGCAGCGTAAGAACTAAAAAAAGATCACCAGAACAGCGTAAGAACTTAGAATAGATCCTTAGAACAGTGTCAGAACTTAAATAAGATCGCTATAAACCAGCGTAAGAAAAAAAAGATTGCTAGGACAGGGTAAGAAGTAAAAAAAAAAAGATCGCTAGAATAGTATAAGAACTACAAAAGATAGCTAGAATAGCCAGAGAGCAAAAGAATATTGCTAGAACTGACTTAGAGTGGAAAGAGAAAATCTCGCTGTTTTTTTTTCTTCCATTGGTAAATTATGGTAGTGCTTAACTTTTGCATCAGTGAAGTAAAGCAGTTTTTAATGCTTGCCTTGGTGAAATACGGCCTTTTCCGGAGCTTGCGTTGGTGAACTATGGCTGTTTTTGGGGCTGGCATCGGTGAATTACGGTCGCTTTTTGTAGAAACGTTTCTTGCCACATGTGACGTGACGGAAGCTCTATTTGCCAAATTCTATTTTCTTAACACGTAACGTGACAGAAGTTATCACGTATGACACGATGAAAGCGTTACCTTACATACTGCAAGACAATACAGAAGCATTATTTTTTATGATGCTTGACATGATGGTTTCATCACACATGGTAAAAGCTTTAAGCCCCAAAATCGCAAATCGGGTCTCAAATAGGAAGATTGAAGCAGAAAGATAGACCAAATAGGAAGATAGAAGCAAGATTAAGCCGAAGTTAAAATATTGACAGACAGAAAAATTGGAAATCAACTGTTGCATCACCTGGATTAATCGAAGCCGATGCTTCTGCTTTACGTATACCTGTTCCAGTTTCTCAACAACATGATCCTGATAAAATTCCCTCTAGTTCTTCTCTAGCAGTCTCCTAAAAAACCTTCAAGGTCACACATTTCCAGAATTCCTGTTAGAACTCGTCATGACCTCTCAATGTTTTATGAAGCCTGTTGGTGTCGCCCGTGCTTCTGGAATCTAGTTTGAAACCACAATCTGGCTGATACAAATCATAATTTGATTCGCTGAATTTGAGTACCTAATGAAGAATTGATGGAGATATGCCCAGACCATAGCAATCCTTGTAACCCCCGGAGCAATACCAGGACAAATATTTTCTTAGAGCGCAGGCCATCAATTTCCGTTTGTATCAAATGCATTCTGTAAAACTTCTAAACATCGCTTCTCTTTCTCTTGGCAGCCATTTCGTCAGAATCTCTACCAAAACACGCTATTCAGTGTTTTGATTCATCTCTGTTCTTCCATGTGCTCAAATTACACATTGCATTGCTCTCGAAATAGATTTCTCAGAAGCGTTAAAAAAAAGAACTCATCGCAAAGAGCACAAGTTGTTACTAAGTACTGCCCATGCACAAAGTGATTGAATTTGAAGATGATTAAGATACCAAGTGACCATTAAGTTTCAATTAGGAATCAAGCAGGAAATCTGCAATTCCAGTTTGCGCCGATAAAGCTGACAGGCCAAAGAGCAAAATATGCTGGTCATTGACCGATAACCAACTGTTATTTCAGGGCCTGGGATACTGCAACACTCCCTGATGCAATCCAATCACTGGCAACGATACGAAGTGAATGGCAATAGATCAAATGATTTTGACTTAAGACCTCATAAATTACGTCATTTTGAATGTATATGAGAGGTCGACTATTTACATTCAACTCAACCTTGCACCCGTTTCTCACACACGAACTTGCTCACCTCCGGCTTATTGAAAGCCTTAGCTTCATCACAAATTATGGTAGAAGCAACTCCCTTCTAGCAAAAAACCTCCTCAAACCTTTGATACACGAGGTACAAATTAAATCATGGACAATTTCCAAACAAACTGATCGACTCCAAGAACATGTGAAAAGCAAAATGTAAGCTTTGGATGTGGCACATTCGATCCGTGCATAAGTAGTTCTTATATACAAAGGTCCAGAATAATCAACTGCAGTCCTTGCAAATAGTATTCTAGGATTCACATTAAACTCAGTGTGACGTTAATATGGCTTCTTGCCGTATGATGGGCTATCAATCAACCAACACATCTAAACACCAAATTTCTTGCAAGCCGACAAAGCTGAGGTATCCAGCATTTCTCCCAAACATATCTCATCACATCATTAACCAGAGATGGATGTGGACATTGATCTCTGATCCGGAAAGTGGCAAACCTGTGTAGCTGGCGACATTCAGCAACCGGGGATTCTAGGGGGCGTTGTGAGCCCTCCGGGTGGAACTAGGGCAAAGCCCTGGACGCTCCGCTGATAAAAAGAGTTTTTCTACACTAGATTAGCCTGTACATGGGCTTATTCATAAGTTGCTAGTTCTTAAAATCTAGAACGTTTCCAGATCGTGAGGTCGAGCACTTTTGTCTAGCTCAGCTAGACCTAACTTATACTCACAAGAAAAAGGTAGAGTCTATCTTTATAGCCCCTTTCCTCGCATTATCAGGTCTGATTTTTTTTGCAAAAAGAACTTCTTTCTCCAGATATCAAAATAGTCAGAACATTTTCCAGCTCAAACGTCTGGCGGCATTATCGCGGCCATGCTTTCTGCTACCATCTTTAATTTGCTCGATTTGCCAAAAACCACAAGGGAGGAATGAAGTGAGACACAAAAAACCAATCAGTGATCGTAGAGACAGACATGCCAACCCCCCAAGAGCTGTGTTCCGGAAAATGAAATACCTCCGGTTCGGCCAGAAAACTGAAGTCGTTCCCTTTGTTTGCACCCAACAACGGCCACTTTAAAGGAACCAGGCACCAATCTGACAAGTTAAGCTCATATGATAGCTAATACATCATGCAATGTGAAAAGCAAAATAATTTTGGCTATCTCACTATAACATAGATAATGCAGGTCTTTAAAGGAGTCCCATGGTCGCTGCCCTTTTCTGAACCAGAGAAGCCCGTTTGAGACGCCCAGTATCATCGTTTCGTCTAGTTTTGGTCAGTACGGAGACTGGGTCGGAAAAAACCTTCTGGCCCATCTGACACCTTTAGATGCAGACACAGTAACTGTTTTGTAGTGTACGAACAACGCAGGTAGCTTTCTCATTTCAAGAATCCCAATACTCACAAGCTTTTTCATCAAGGTTTTACAGCTGAAAGGAACGTACTGCTTTCCATCGAATATCTCCAGTCCAGCAATAGGCTTCGCCAACTGTTTTTTTCAAGAGAATGATGACCTGAGGTGAAACATCTAGTGCACTTCCATCGAGCATTGCACACCACATTTTCCATGAAATTTCAATATCCAGCTTGAGAATACGCAGCACTACTTCATATTCCAATATTTATACCCCATAATCCAAACTCCATCAATAAAAACTAAAAAAACCCGTAGTTTTGCTAGCCACACATAAAGACTGCAGCCAAACGACAGCTACTGTTGACTGTTTTTTGTGATCAAGCGCGTTTGCAGAGCTCAGATCGGCATGATCTCCACTACATCTTGTATCAAAATTCCAGGGGTTGTGCTTTACATAGCTTACGGCTTAAAAATGCCTCAATGATTTTCAAATAATTGAACCTACTTAATTGAAGTTGCAAACGTTATTTAATTTACATATAATACTTGGAAGCAGAAAGTAAAACTAATATTGCGGCATTAAATAGAAGTTAGCATTACTGGACTGCTCCTGCGACCCTCGTGATAGATATAGTTGTTATCACGTGTCATTTTCCACAGCCAATGATTGGCATGTAATCAATACATTAGGAAATGGGTTCAAGAAACATTTAACCAGCACTTAAGAAATGACTATGGAGTTCCTTTAAAGATCTCTGTTGATTTGACATCACAGCTATTCAAAACTTTCGAAGTTACATAATTTCACCTTTGAAGATACACTTCAAGCCAGGATTGATTGAGAGGCTCCTTACTTCAGGATGTGAACACAAAAGCGTGCAATGTTATTCTTCATATGTCTACTAATCAGAAAAATAGGAGCCTTTAGCAGAATTGCAATAAAATTGGCTCTTGGAAAGATATTTAGATTCCAGTTTAAACAATAACATCTCATGAGACCATATTTTCTTGCTTTTTGGACAAATCCATATTCAAGCCACAATCAGGGAATATCAATGCACTTACTAATGGGATTTTCAGCTATGCAGGATTTTGCTTCAAGAATGGCCTCTAAAAAATTGGACTATAATCAAGGAGTATAGTCCTGAAATAAGAACACCACATAGCCGTTTGCCATGAAACAAAACGTCAGAACTTAGCGCGCCCCTTAACCTAATGAAATTTCATTCTTAAAGGAAAACTCCGACCCTAAAACAACTTGCGCTCAGCTGATAAACATGGTCATGATAATTCTAACTATCAACTCCAAACTTAATTCTTTCGTCCGTGTGACGAGAAATTAACTTTTTACAAATATATCACAAGAAGCCCGACAAGACGCCCACCGGCTACCGTGC
>JAOBRC010255798.1:0-14136 GCA_027575255.1 Scolionema suvaense
TAAGTTCACCTCCCAGTTTTTGCAACCCAGCCAGCTTTGCTTGAAATTCTCGCATCTGCTCCATATGCGTGTCATCTACAATTACAATGTTAAGATCTATTCAGAGTAATGGACTCAAAATTGCTGTAGAATGAACGTACTGTCCTTCGGGTGTCAGATACAGAGGATCGTTTGAGTATTTACGGTAAATTCACAAAATTAGCACCCATAACCAAGGAATTTGATAATCATTTTCCATTTGCATTACTCATGCAAATTCCATGTCACAGCAGATCCATTTATATGAAGGTTCTTACCTTTTCTTTCTTCGTCTGAAATGTTACTCAGGTCTCCAAAAACATCATGAGCTGCATGATTATTGACTGCTGAGCGTCCATTGTCACTAGCACCACTATCCAAAGATCCATTTATAGGATGCAATCTTTTGTGAGTGACAGGATTCGCAATACTGGATGCCATTTCATCTGTTTGTGTGCGCTGATTCTCAAGAAAGCGAGACAAAAGTTCGCGTTTTGGAGACGATGATTTAATTGGGTGACGAGATACATGGTCGGTATAGCTCGCCTCCAGCATAGAACTTCGATCAGAGTAGACAGAAGATGCAAGAAACTTGCTGCTACTACCATTGCTATACGAGTCAAGATAATCATTGAGCAGTTTCGTGTTTCTTCCTTCAAGAGGCACACTCACAGCACGATGAAGCTTTTCTGAATCTTGAACCATTTCTCCATTTCCTGGGGATGGATGCTTTATCTTCTGGGTCTCTTTATTCAAAGTTGCTTTCAGCATTGATTTGACATCTTGCAGTAAAGATCTCAAGTCCCGGCCAGTTTCTTGATCCACAATACTTGGCTCCTACAGAAAGTAAACCTACACCACCTTAAAAACATCGCAAAACAGTAGAGGATCACAGCTAAAGATCACGTTTTCTCAGCATAAAAGTTGGACAAGAAACTAAGAGAAATTACGAAACTGCTAACAGCCACGCACTGACCTCAAAGGTACAGTTGTTGAATTCATATCATTCAGAAGACAATTCCTATCACAGTCCACTCAGAGGGAACTTCAAATCTAGTTTCTACAAAATAAATTAGAGCAGTTATTAATAATCATCTCTCCCAGAAAGCAAGAACATTTAAAGCAAACGTAACTTTGCATGCATGCACACACCTTCCCATTAGGTGACGGCAGTGGAGGATTTGGAACAGCAAGTACTGGTGCAGTATGCAACGCTTGCACTTCATGAAGCTTTTCACGCAATTCCTAACAACAAAAAAGAACAAAATGATATTACTCAGTAACTGTTTTACAACAGAATATTGATTTTCACAATATGCGGTGAAAGCCCCCCTCCCCAACCACAACAACAACAAAAATTCTTTTATATCCGAACATAGCAGAAGTTTAAGAACTACACTCTTTTTTTATAAGAATTACATAATTCGAGCTAAGCCTTGCGATTCTTAAAAATTCATAATAAACGAGCCTCGAATATTCTAGAGTGATTCCTGATTTTCTTACTTTAATTTTTTTATATTTCTTTAAAAAAATTCGAATGACGTTCGATTTGTGGCTACGGAATGACATTTAAGTTTATAGTTTAAATGGATTAGAAAGGTATCTAGAATATAGGAGAACATACACACAAAATCTCTTTTTGAAATGTTGAAATCTATATTTTGAGCCTGAGCATGATTCTTAAATTATTCTTAATTATTGGGCAATCTGAGCCTAACGATTCTTATAAAAAGGATTCTTCTTCTAAAAAAAAAGAAGGTAACACGACGGAGACGGAAGGCCAGATAGGCATCACTTAGTAAGGCTCTGCTGCAGATAAGGAGGAAAAAAATTAGTGAGAAAGGGTTTCATGATATCATTATCCTGGGGGCAATATACTTCATATCGAAGCCCTTGAATCGTCAGAAAAGGGTGCCCCTGAAAGTGTGATAGTCCGCAAATTAAGAAGAACCAAGAGGTAGTGAATATTTCGCTCAAGCCAGCCGAAAATCATATCACATACCATTCTTCCATATTGAACAGTTCTTCCATATTTTTCAAAGGACTACAGCTAATATCAGTCTCAATCAAGATAGCAGACCACATTCGTTTCTATAAGCAACACACGTACACACAAAAAAAGTGACTCAGAGCAAAGCAAAATGCTTAGCAAGACCCGTAGCCTGAAATCTGTCATCAAACATAATATTGTTGATGTGCTCGCATACCACCGAGCAAAGAACATAAATGTTGGCATACTTCCTCGACTAAGACAAGATGCAAGGTCAATGAAACTGCCACTGGAATGGCTCAATGTAACATTACAGGTTCGGGAAGAGGAAAGATAGCTCGTAGAACTGATACTCAAAGAACAATAGGCAAAAAGTGCTGAAATCGGAAAAAAGCTTCTGTATACACAAATACACAGTTCAATTGACGAAGCTTTGTCGCTTTTCAAAATTCGATTTAAGTATATCGGTCCCAACAAACATACCAAATTTCAGCACGCACAGCAGCAAGAATCACCACCGTGAGACTGTGATGTGACCCAACAATAATACTTCGACTTCAAGTAAAAACAACGATATAACCTACACCAAAGAAAATATACAACAAAAAGTAAAATCTAGCACAGACAACAATAAAATTTAAAATACTGATATTAAGATACTCACCAAAATTTCCGAAGCATGCAACTTTCTTTCATCGATTAGATGCTTCTCTTGTTTATCGAATAAAGCATAAACTTCAGCATACTTGACAGCAGCCTGCAAGGAAATAAAAAATAAAAATACCTGCTGGTTTGAATAATTTCATGAGTAATACTGAAACTACGTGACGGAAGTTGAACTATTTTCACCACGTAAACATTGGTCATACCACAAAATAATAGCCAACTGGAAGAAATATCAAAGCTAGAATGCAAGTGCTTAATTCCAGGCAAACCTTTAAAAAAATTCAAATGAAACACTATAGTTTCCTCATAGGTCCTCCCCCACTCCCTACCAAGGTTATATCCCTTCCTTGGAGAAATAAAAATTTTCCTCAAATTCCTCTCCAGCAGAGCCCCCATATATTTAATAGAAATATTTTTGTTAACCTCCTGCTTCCCTGAAAGGCGGAAGTTAGAATGGTAAGTTAAGCAAGTAGATAAAACGCCGAAAATACGACAGTTGTATGTACAAAGAGAAATACAGACAAACTGTGCAAGTGAAAACTGCAGACCGAAATCAAAACTACTGTTCGGCAATTACCCAATGAAAAAATATTCAAATCGCCTCACTAATTTTTTTTTATCCCACTTTGTAGTTCAGCCCCTTCCAAAACGAAAATATTTTTGAAACAATTTTTCAAGATATTTCAAGAAGGTGTCCCATCCCCCATATCTAGGGGGTGGAAAATATGAACACTTGCAACAGTGGCTTAATGACTCCTGCCAAATTACCTTAACAGTTAACATAACATGCCTTTACGACTACTCCAACATAAACAAGGGGGAGGGGGGAGGGGGTGGGGTGGGGTTGGTTCCATCTCCCCATCCCTCAGAAAAACAATTTCCAAATTTGGACCACTTATTCTTGCCCATAAATGACGGAGCAGTTCCAAATTTTGGTCCCACAGGTGGTCTGGTCTGCAAATTACACGCATTCGAAATTTGCAGACTGGCAAAACAGTTTTCCATATGAACAAATACAAAAAATTGACGAAAAACGCTTGGCAATACGAATTTCTGATAGAAAGTGATGTATTAAGGCTGGAAACGTTGCGTTTTAGTGGCAGCGCAAGTAAGAAAGTACATTTATCTTCCGAAATTTGGATTTTTTATAAGTCCCAAAATATGGAAAAAATTCGGAATTTACTCCCGTTTTTTGAACCCCCTGCTGCATGAATTTTTCAAATTAAACATTTTCTGAAAGAGCTCATTGAATGCTATCATTCAAGTCCAAAATTGTTGAATACGGTTGAATAGATGTGAAATAAGAGCCAAAAAGCGAAAATTTGACAAAAAATGACATTATCCCTTGTCAGAAAATGGCCACGTGAAACCCCCTGTTATAGGTATGACGATGAAATTTGCACCAAAAGATGCGTAAGTAAATTATGTTGAGACTTGCAAAAATTTGCGGCAACAGCTTTAGACGTTTTTTTCGCAATAAAAAAATCATAGACTAGGGGGGTGGAACCACCCTCCCCCTCTTGTTATGTTAACCGTTAAGGGAAGAAGAAAATTTCGCGGATTTCGTGGTTTTTAGGCAAATCCACGAAATAAATTTCACAAAAAATACAGAAAACATCCAGAAATCTTTAAAATAATTCATTTTGTATCAATTATCAGTGAACGAAGGTTGATGGTCTCTTACACTGACACGTACAGCATGCAAAAGTTATTTTGACGTGGAAATAACTATCCAAAAATTTATGAAAAGTGTTCAACCGCCAAATTTTATTTCCGCGAAACGCTCTATTTAGCAATGACCACGAAAATTAATTCCCGTGAAATGTCCAAAATATTTGACCGCGAAAATTAATTCCCACGAAAATTTCTTCCCTTAAGGTAGCTAAAAAATCCAACAGGTTGATTTCAACGGTAAATGTACTTGTCTCCATCCTTGTACCATTATTAGCTATTAAATAGGTGAAATGTGCTGATGTGCCTAACGGGCAATCGAGAGAATTCTAGTTCAACAAATTTGCTGATGACAAGCTGTCCTATCCTGAATTCATACATGACAGCAGTAACTCTTTTCCGAGCAATTCTCTGATAATATATATCACAAAAACTACCAAAAAATTATACAATGTGAGTTCTAGCCCTGGTCTGTGTGCTCAGAAAACTCAGCTATACGGCAAAATTTCAAGTTTCTGGTCTTCCTTAGGAAACTTGCACATTTTACATTTTGTTATATCTGTCTGCAGATAAGTTCCCGAGATGGGTTTTTAACCGGATTTCCTCATTTGGTATTCTCGGTTTTGAAAAGTGTCTGGATACTAGCGGGATGGTTATGTATATCAGAATAAAAACGTTACTTAAAGGAAGGGTAACGTGAAAAATGATATTGCAGTAGGTAAAAGAGCACATCGAAACATGAAACTTGGCGTTTATTTCATGGCCAAAGCTTGAGCAGTTTTGGAGATATCCAGCCTCAAAGCTTAGTAGCTACCATCTTGATTTTGATGTCACCGATGTACCATTGCTAAGCATTACCATTTCCTTAGTAACGCATTACCTATATTTAAATTGCGTATTTTCTCAAATTGATCTTTGGCATATGATCCAGCTTTATGATAAAATGAAAGAAAAAATACTCTAAAGCAATTCAACATTGAGCATTTTAGGTACAAAGTTTGGATAATTTGAGTGGTACACAAGAGACATCATGCATAATTAAAGGCAAGATGGTAGCTACTGAACTTTGGGGCCTGATATCTCCAAAGCTACACAAGCTTTTGTCATGTCTTGGTGTGTTCTATCCACCGCTAAAACTTCATCTTTCACGTTACCCTTCCTTTAAGTCAAGTAATGACGATTCGAAGTTTGAGACCTAAGATTTTCTTGATGTTTTCTTAGAATTCCGGCACTTTTTACGCTGATTTACGCTGAAAGAATGTAGGCATACTTTCTATGAGTTTAAACCTCAGATTAAAATAATAGGGTTATAATATGAATATCTTCTCAGATTTCCTAAACACGAAAGTGCAGCATTGTTACAAATACTGTACCCTTTCCAAGGCACGTCTTAAGTGTTGTGCTTCATCTTGAAAACCCTCTGAAATTTTGGTTAACTTCTTGTTTTCTTCATCCAACGTCTTCCTCTCAGCCGATGCCACACTTAACTCCGAGGATAGCTGCTGAAGCTTTTTGTCGGTGGATTGTCGTGTCTGTGAGATGAAGGATATCAAAAAACGAGTAAATGACACAGACAAAATAACTGGTGTATAAAGTCTGATGTACATTAAACAAATACTTTCTCTCCCTTAAAAGTTTGACACATTTGAAGGTGTCGGATAGTAATTATAAATATAGTACAACTTTCTTCATCCACTTAACATGGTCTTGCCCCAGTGCAATGAAACGAATCATACTGCTGGTGACAGCATATTTTCGTCAGTTCTTCCAGTTGCACGATTTCTCCTGTCCTGCTGGCCACACAAAAAGCTGCTTTACGCTGAGAGTAAAGCCTGATACAGATGGTGTTTTGGTTTACAAATTTTTGGAGCCTACAATATATAAATGGACCACATTTTAATGTATATCACAACAAAACATGTGAATATTGCTTATCTGCTTCTTCATTTCATAAAAACAAGCAAGGCGCAAACGTGCCTGCACGAGCAAAACAAAACTCCGAAAAATACTTTCAACCATTTTTGTTCGGGCCTATGTACAAGTTATTCAAAAAAAAAATTCCACAAAGGAATTATCAATACCTTATCGGGCGAAACTTTGTCGGGCGAAAGTGACGAATTTTTGGCTAGGTGACGAAAATTTCGCCCGACGAAAAGTTTCGCCCGACAAAAAATTTTGCCCATCGTTAATTTTGCACATAAGTTTCGCCCGATAAGGTAGCATATTTTCACACGGGCCACTGAAGCATTTCCCTGCAGATGCTAGCTGACCATGGCAGTCAACGTTTAATGGCATCTTCAACAGAAATGTGCCAAAGACCAATCCATATTCAAGGTTCTGCCATATTAATAAACAAAATCTCCATTGTTACAGCACTACTTCTCACAAAAACAGTAGCAGCTATGAAGTCAAAAAATATAAATCAGGGCTTTGTCTAAGCATAAATGACATTTACATACCCGCTCTGATACTTCAAGAGCCTCCTTTAACCATTGGCACCTGAAAATATAACAAAAAATTTCACCAAAATCGTGAAAAATTCAAACAGACCACAAACCAATCCATTACACTATAGTTAAGCAACAATGCTTGCAGGAATAAAAACAAACAAAGAAACAAATAAACAAAGTAGATCATACAAGAATCCAGCGGATTCTGTTCATTAATCTAGCAAGAGTCCACTAAATTCGAAAAGCAAGAGACCACTAAGTCAATAGTTTCATACTACATCAACAAGTTTTCTTGGAAGAAAGATTCAAATGGCTAGCATTCAAATCATTGCGATCCTGTTCAGTTTTCCAAATGTGAGCATTCAGTCTGATGGCAGTTTACATCCCGCCAAAAAAGCTGAGTAAGATCTCAAAACTAAAAGACAGGCAAAATTACGCAGCTTAGCTTGACCCAAAGCGTTGATGTCAGAGGTTTTGTGACGACGTTGGCACACGTTTTTAACTTTGAACCTCTTTGGGCAAAAAAAACAATTCTGCACAATTCCGCTTAATCGTCATCTTGTTTATATCAAACAGTGGTATTCGAAGAAAATGAGAGTCGTTAATGATCGATCACCCTTTTTCAAGCAAACTCATGAAAAATGATGGTTGCATCAAGAGCCGAAAAATTTATGAAAATCGCAGAAGTTATCCATTTCACCATAAAGTCTACCTTGTACCTAAGTATGAAGTGCATTGCTTAGTTCAAACAGAAGTCATGATCATTTATGTTGTTGAGACATTTGGGGAATATACCGCAAAGCTGTCACAGCTTCCGTTCTAGTCGTGAGAATACAATGAAATTTCCTGAAAACCTTCCAAACTAAATTCGACGCATACTAGCATGTCTATTTTCAGCCTTTTCTTAAGCTCTGAGAAATATTTACCCTCCCCCTCGAAAAAATATATGGTAAAATTATCATTCACTGATATCAATAAAACAGAAAGAAGTAACATACTTTGTCTTCAAACCGTCAATTTCAGCTCTTTGCTTTGTTACAACTGTCTGTGTGATGCTAGCAACTTTCATAGCTGAAAAGCAAAGATCATCAACGTCAACATTTCCAATGTGCTAAGGTCATTTTTGCCATTTTGCCATGTTTCCATAAAACACTTTATTAAGGATCAGCAATAACTTCCACAGTGTCTTTGCAAGACAGAAACATAGTCAAATTTAAACAATTTGCTGTTTCCAACGAGCTCATGATTCCTTTACTGTTGATCGGAAAAGCTGGCTTCAAACCTAAAGAGTGGGCTTCTTCGGTAAGGAGTATGGGGGATTCTAGATTCCAAACTAACTTCTGTAACAATGGAGTCACGCCTACAAAACAGAGTACAGATAAAGACGAGCATCTCACAGCACCGTCTCAGGACTGAAAATATTATTGGTGTATAAAATTGCTTGCTACAGGTAGTCAGAGTAGTCATCAGTTCTGAGACAGCTCTTTTCAGCAGTATTATTAAGAGCCCAATGAGAAACACTCCGTCAGCAAAAATTTATATCTCTGGAACTAGGATACCAATTACAAGGGTGGGGGGGGGGGGTCTTAATAGTAGGGAGGGTCAGAAATTTACAAAAAAGAAATAAGGGATGGGTGGAAATATGAAAAATTTCGAAAATCCTAGCACAAATCATTTTTGGGGTCCAAAAGCATTGGTTAGTATTAAGAAACACCATATCAAAATATACTGCTTAGTTCAAAACCCAAAAATTTATAAGCACCTCCCCCTTCTATTAAGTACCTTAGAGCATAAACTAACCTCAAATTTGCCGTAAATAGAACCTAAGTAAATATTTGAAAAATTCATCGAAACCAACACCATTTTGTACAATAAAAACATACGTGAGGGTGGATTCCACACCTTCAAATACTCTGTAGAGTTAAGCATCAAGAGTAACAATCAGGGAACCCGGTAAGAAGTAACCCAAGAATAAGTATTAGAGTGAAATAAACCAACTTGAAACAGCAGTATACCCTTACGGGGATAAATTTTTGCGTGGACTTATTTTTGTGAGTCCAATTTTTGAGGCGTTTTGCGTGGATTTATTTTTGTGAATCAGAGATTTGCGGATTTGTTGAAGTAATTTAGCAAATAAGCATCAACGAAAGAAACAGAGGAAGTTACAGACATGCACATAGAAAGAAACAACAAGTCCGAGCAATTGTTATTGATTAACGATCCAAAAATTAGTTGTATTTGCTTTCGGTCAGGCTATGACATAATTTTGATACATTTTGCGTGGACTTTTTTTGCGAATTTAGCAAAAATACGCAAAGTCACAAAATCTAATCCAGGCAAAAAAATCCCCTTAAGGTAGTCACCACATGTACACGATTCATAAGGGATGTATAATTGATTTCATGAAAATGGGCCAAATTACTTTTTTCGCTTAATTTACTACTTCCTGGCTTTTGATAGGCAGTGTGTTCAGCATCTGGCACAAATCACAGATAGATGAGTTGCAATAGAGAGGTAAGATGGAAAGTGCTGATGTCTTTTGATACTTCTTAAAATACTATATACAGTCGAACCTCTAACAGCAGCCACCTCCAAAAGCGGCTACTAAGTTTCAGTACCAAATGCTTCACGTACGCTTTCTTTTATAGAGAACCTCTGAAAAGCGGCAACCTCCCAATAACGTTTAGCGGCCACCTGGGGCTGTCCCAAATGAAAAAAATCAAAAGGAATTTCCCCTCTAAAAGTGGCCACTCAAGAATATGTTCTGCTTCTTGTCACACAACATCGAATGTTCATGTAAAAAATTACTGGTAAAGCATTCATTTCGTCCTCACAAATGATTTCTTTGTACAAAAAAATGCTTGATTTTACCCATACTTTCAAGAAGTATCCTTCTCATGTGTCTTCAATTTTTCTGATGCCATCAAAACTTTCTAACTCAAATTAGCACCCGGATTGAAAATCAGTTTGAGTTTAAAGACCCTTTTTAGTAAACCTCTAAATAGCGGCCACCTCCCAATAACGGCCACTTAACCTTGGCTGCAAAAGTGGCCGCTATTAAAGGTTCGACTGTAGTTGAATACAAACAGTCAAAACACGAAGTAGTTACCTTTGAAATCTGATGTACCAGTATTACGTAGCAATTTCTTCATATGAGATAGATCGGCTTCAGAACCACGCAGCCTTTTAACCAGGTTTGCTACTTCCTTGTCTCTGGTTTCAGCTTGTCCTTCAATAACAACAGCAAGTGCATCCCTCTCTTTGTTTGCATCAGCCAGCTCCTCCCTCAAAGCTTGCATTTCATCAGCTAACTTTCTGCACTGGTCCTCAGAAGCCAACAAAGCATTCTCCTTCTGATGGTAATCAAGCTTTAGCTTAGAAAGTTGGCTTTCTTTATCAAAACACCTTTCTTCTTTTTGTTTCAGTTTCTTTCCCAATAGCTTTCTTTGGACCTGAAGCTCACCAATTTCATTATTCTTTCCTTCTAAGTCACTCATAACTTTGTTGATTTCTCCCTGAAGATATGTGCTCCTATAATCATGGTTCTCCTTGTCTTGACTAAGTTCAGCTATGTTCACTTTCAGTTGGTTTACTTCTGAGAGTTTATACTGCAGCTCTTCTCTAGCTTGATCAAGCTGTGCAGAAACACTTGAAACAGTGCCTTCTAGTTCAGATATTACTTTTTTCGATTGAAGGGAATCTTCCCTAGCAGTATTCGAGTCTAATTTTGTCTTTTCTAAAATCAAGATATAATTCTGCTTTTCTTCCAACTCCTTTTCCAATAGAAAAATCTGACTATTTTTATTATCTAGTTCTAGTTTACATCTCTCCAGATTAACATGCCTTTGTTCAAGGTCAGCTTTTGTTTTCTCAGTAATTCGCTTATATTCCTCAATAACGCTGCTGACGTCTTTAAGTTCAGCATCATATCTATCACGCTCTTCCTTGCGAATATTATTTAACGATTCTATGGACTGTTTGCTGGAATCGGCAAGCAGCTTATCTTCTCGTTTTAAGAGATCATTAATCTTTTCATTTTTCATAGCAATATCAGCTTCAAGTTTCACCCGAATAATTTGCGAAGATGATTTTAGTTCGTTGTAAACAAGTAGTTGTTCCTGAAGTTTCTTTTCCATGTCTGAATTCAATATTCTCAGTTCTGCGACAGTGTCTTCCAGGTTCAACACTTTGACTTTGAAAGCTTCATTTTCCACCTTCAAACGTCCCAGATTTTCTTCAAAAGATGCTACTGTCTTAGTATGATTAGTGCCCCCATCAACTGCTGCACTTAACTTTGATTCTAACTCTTTTATACGATACCCAGACTCAGTCTTCAATTCCAAGAGATTTTTCTCAGAAAGCATCAATTTAGAATTTAAGTCTGCAACAATGTCGGCATGCTCTATTTTTACATCAACTAAATTTTGCTGAGATTTTTCCAGGTTGGCTTTCAGTTCCTTTTCACGGTCTGCATATGCCTTAATTTTCTCATCAAAACTTCTTTGCACATCAACAAGACGTCGATCACAATCCTTTCGAAGTTCTGTTATCACATGTTCTTGGTTAGATAAATATCCATTTTGTTGTTCCTCTAAATTCTTGATTTTAAAGTTCAGAAGGTCCTTTTCTTTACGATGCTGCAGGATACAATGCCGTAACGAAGAAGCAAGATCCACATTTGATTGATCGTATGAGGTACGAGCACCATGAATACCTGTGCCAAGCAGTTCTTCATTCAAGATCTTTTCCAGAGCAAACAAAAGACTATCTTTCTCCTCTAGTTCATACTTCGAAATTTTAATCTGCTTTTCCAAAGACTCAGACTTAGTTTTCGAATCCTCCAGCTTTTCAGTGACATTTTTGTTCTCCAGTTCAAGATGCTCGTACGCTTTCTGTAATCTACTCAGTAGTTGCTGTTGATTCTTTGACTCAGCTTCCCTGAAATAAAAGCAGTTCTTCTATCACGATTCACTTACTTCAACCTTCAAATCTTAACCAATACTACAGCTTAACCCTATTCAGGCCACATGCTTTTTGGCAGGTAAATGGCTGGGGGAGGGAGGGGGTGCAGATTTTGCCACCCTTTCAAAAGTACCTGTAAAGTACATGCTAGGCCATGAAACTGATAAAAAAGCATTAAAAACAATGTATTATGAGTAGCATACATAAACTTAAAGGTGGAGATGCACGGCAACATGAAGGTTGCTGACTTGCTGCTAAACAAGATGACAACTGTTGACAACATAGTAGGCCAACGTGAACTGCACTACTGCTTACTACTTGATTTACTACTTGATAACATTGCACACTTCCAAGTCTCTCATTGAAAACTTAACTAAAAAGCAATACAACACGCGCTTGATTCTTTTCTATAATAAAGAGCGTTTTGATTTCAAAAAAGTTGACTATGCAACAGTCTCATTAGACGTGTTTGACATTATAGCGGGTTCTTGATACAACTCGTTGCTCACTCCAAATTGGTGTAGTCATCATAAGAGGAACATCTTCTATAGTATTGGCAACACGTTGCCAGTCAGAGTGTTGCCATGCATCTCCACCTTAAGGTACACTTATTCAAGATAGGTCAAATTTCCATCATTTTGCTGAAAAAGCCTGTGTCCTGTACTGGCCCCTGAAAATAGTCCCATGCTCATGAAACAAACACAGATTTTCACCCTGCTACTTAGGAGTGAAATGAATCAAAAATTGTGTTTCCAGGGTCTTTACTTTAAGTACAGCAACTGATTTGAGACCGGCATGTCAGGATTTGTTGAGACTTTTGGCATTATTTTCACCAAAATTGTCCTAAAAATCTCCTCATCATGCAAAATTGAGATCATAAAAATGAAAACTAGCCGATCTTATATAGTAGTTAGAAACTAGGCGTAGTCACCCGAAGGTATATTAAAGTAATGTAACGGGAATATTCCAAGTCGATCGAAGTCCGCGAGTGGCAGATACTGCCCGCCTCCCCCAGCCTGAGTAGGGGTTAAGGAGACAGGCTAATCACATATTCTTGATGTGCAGGAGTATTTGCCCCAAATTTCAAATACCCACTCCGAAAACAAATCTCCAGCTTATAACTGACTTCATGCACAATTGATTTTATCAAACAGATTAGCCCTGCACTCGAATGGCCACCACGTGTACGGCTGGATCAAAGTGACATTACAAGTTCACATCGAAGTCAACTTCAAAAACTGGGATTGCGGTACCCAATTATGATAGGGCTACGATTGAGACGGTCCTAAATTTTCCTTTAAAGTTGGGATAGTTTACGTTGCCTTCATTCGTAGCATCACATGAAGCTGTGACATAACTTATGACCATCAGTAGGGATGCTCCTTGCTATAGCAAAAAACTTAGATATACTTGATCTTGAGAACTTCAGTACACTTCCACACGAAGTAGAGGTCCACGAGTTTGATTGAATCAAACAGTCCAGTTATATTTTCTTTGTAATTTAGCTTTTGACTGAAGTGCTGCTTGAAAATTGACTTCTCAACTTCAACCACTTCCATGCTATGGCATGCAAAAGGGGATTCTATTATCAGAATGCACACAAACATCTTTCGCATACTAAGGGTGTGCAACCAAATCAAATAAGCAGTATCAAATGCAGGAATAAAACCAAATCTAATTTACATTAAACATAAGAAAAAAACCTCAAGTATACCTCAATTTTAGTAAATCATCTCTAACTGCTATAGCATGCCTCAGTTTTCCCTCCATATCAGAAAATGAAGTTCTATATTTTCGATCCTGTTCAGAACACAGTTCTGTGGTAACTTTCAGTTTTCGTTTTAAGTTTTCCACTTCCATATGCATGTCCTTTAGGTTGGCTTCTGGGTGTCTTGAAGTACCACTCAATGGGCTGCTGGTCAGTGGCCCATTCACCAGAGCTCCAGGCACTCTGTTTACTATACTTTGAGATGGTGCTGATCCACTGACTGTTTTACCGTTTACAACCTGCGGATATGAATGAACAGGGGTAAGGTTGTCAGCTACATACTGTGGATAAGATGGAAGAGGAGGCGCAGAAATCCTGGAAATCAAGATAATTTGTAAACATATGAAAGAAACACACCATCATAATGAATGTTAAAAAGAAAACATAACAGCATGAAAACAAAAAGCACAAAACAAAAATCACAAATATTTTTCATCCAAACACTTGACAGAAAACAAGTCACATAATTAGTGGACTCCCTCAAAATTAATTGAGAATCCTTGTGTAAGATCAAAGAAGAAATAAGACAAAACGCAAAAGATTGACACCACAAATAACAAAGAACCGATAAAGGGTGCTAGAAATATTGTGAAAAAACCCTGAAAATAGCC
>JAOBRC010255909.1:0-14133 GCA_027575255.1 Scolionema suvaense
TTTCTCTCATTTAATTTCTTTTCTCTCTAATAAGCCTTTTGTGAAGAGCAGTTCTTGATTTGCTCAAGCCCAATAATAGCCGAAGTCACACTGAGACGTGCGACGAGTGACGAGCGATTACGCTGAGAGTGTACTCAGCGCAAATGTCTGACACGTTCACATGAAGCCTTGCCTCAACCAATTCAGATAATTCATCGATGATTTACGTAAGCACCACTTAAGCACCAGTTGAGGCTGGATTTTAAGCACCACCGAGGCTCATTTTCGATTTACTGGTGCTTATAAAAAAAAAGCGTGTATACGAGGCTTTGTTCACTGATAAAAGCACTTACAAAAATGACTGCATTCTTGCAGACGAAAATATCGCTGGTAGAGGATAGCAGTAAAAGTATCATACTTGGAATATTCCGATGTGCGGCAACAATGGTTGTGGCGTGGCTTTATAATGTATCGCACAAATATTGTTAAAAATCTATTACTGGTTAGACTCTCTTTGTTTCATAGAAACATTTTTATCAAAACAGAACATCAATTTTGTGTAAAACTTAAGAACTCGCCTCATCAGAAAAGTTAAAAATAGCAACGCTATCTTACAGTCAAGGCGATCAAATTTTATGACAAAACTAATACATCATGAACATGAAGTCAAATGTCGAAGAATTTTTGTTTTGATAGATCATTTCGCTTATGATGAAAAGAATTCTGTATTAGAGATGACTTCACTCCAAGCCAGTATTGTCTTGCTACGTTAGAACAAGCAAAGGACTAATTAGTCTGAAAATAGGAAAAACTGATTACAATGGGCCTCTGCTAAAATTGTTCGATTCTTATTGTCATGCTGTCGCGCTCAGCTGTGCGCAAGATATCTTTGCGATTTGTTATGGGGGAGCTGAAGAAAACGTAAATTTGTAGAAAACCAACAATGATTGGTGGAATTCAAGTGGTCGTGTTGAAAGTGACTTATCCAATTACCTTAAAGGGGAACAATGGTCAAAAATGAAATTTTAATAGATGATAGAGCTCAGCAAAACTTGACTCACAGTTTTTATTTCATGACAAAGGCTTGTGTAGTTCCGGAGGTACTTAGTCTTAAAGTCCAGCAGCTACCATCTTTCCACTAATTATTTATGATGTCACTGGTGCCACACTCAAATTATCTACATTTTGTTTCCAAAATACTCCACATTGAATTATCGTGAAAGGTTGTCTCCTTCATTTCATCACGAAGTTAAGCAATTTGTTTAAGATCCAATAAAGAAAATACTATAAGGTTTTGTGTTACTAAGGAAGTAGCAACTCTTGGCAACGGACTCTGATGACATCATGAAAAATCAAGATGGTAGCTGCTTGACTTTGAGAGCAAATATCTACAGAACCAAGCAAGCTTTTGCTATGATGTTGATGGGAAATCCCATGTTTTGTTGTACTCTATCATCTGTTAAAATGTCATTTTTGACCATTGCTCCCCTTTAAAGCAATTCATTTTTGCGGGAATAAATTTTCGCCGATCTCGCGAATTTAGCAAAAGTCGGGAAAAATTATTTCCCTTTTCTGCCTTTGAAAATGCGAATTCGCAAAAAGAAATACCCACGAAATTACTAAAAATCCAATCTCGCAAAATACAATTCCCGTTAAATACTCCAAAAAGGTTGCTTAACTATGTATTACATGGCTGGGAATTCTCGCAAAACAGTAAATTTTCCGACCCGCGAAATTTAATTTCCGCGAAAATCTGTAGTAGTCGCATGGCTGCGGTCAATGTTCGTCATAAACACCATGTGGTTCCAAAATCAGAAAAGTATCCTTCTACTCTGGAGTACTGCTGCTTAGTAAATACGCTGTATTGACACATAGATCCATTTTTTTTGCTTGAGTTGCATAAGTCAGCATGGCATATAATGACCACCATCCCCAGCAATAAGAAAGGGTATACAGCTAAGTATTAACGCAGCATGCTCTGGCTTGTGACGCCAAAGCAACTCCGCACTATAAGAAACGTTTACAATGTATTGCAGACCACATAACTGTGTTTTGTTTATGCTGAATCTGCACAAAGATGGTCTCCTAAAAAATCATAAATATGTGGGACAGCTAGTGGGTAATCACAATATTTAGCTAAGGGTCATCTAATGGAGTTAACCTTACGTTAGAATTTAAAAAAAAGGATCCCACGAAAGTTAAGTACTGTACGTTTAAGACAGGACAAGCGATTAATGGAAATGACTATGGTGACGTCAGGTTTGTCAGCCCAATGTGCATTTAAATATCAATTCACATTCATCGCTGACAGCTAAAAGATAGATGTGAATGCACTTCTTTCAAATGCTCTTCAATGGCGGGGTATGTATTAAAACAAAGAAGATTGATCGAGTGTGATGGGTACGGAATTCTGAAGGCATCTGCCTACACAAACATCAGTACGAACAAGTGGGTCACAGAAGAATGGGAGCGAGTATAAAGCAGAGTGTGACAGTTGGTGGGACTTCAGTCTTCTGGTGGAGCATTTAGTGACAGCGTTGCTAGATTTCATCAAAAGCTGAAACAGATAGGTAATTTGCTCATTATTTTGCCAAACTTGAACTTTTTACTCTCAATTTAGAAAATGAAACTTCTTCATACTTTATTCGGAGAAACTTTTGCGTATTTGGGTCTAATTTGCGAAAATGTTTAGAAACGTCCGTACGCCTCGCGATTTTTTTTCCAAAACACGATTCTGCGAAAGTTGAGCTGGATTCAGGATCTTGGGAAATCGCACAAGGTTTTGTTTTTAAATTTACCGAATCGGGAAAGTTTATCCCAAAAATTTCGCTGAGTTTTGACCTCATGAAAATTTTTCCGCATGAAGCACAAAATTCCATCTGAGCTCCTGATGCTTTCTTAGCTGGGAAAACTTTCTGCTGATAAAATCTTCGTTTTTATCTTGTCGTACACTAGTTTTATATCATTAAAAGGCAGAAAATTTGAGTTAAAACTCATTGCTCTTCATGTTTTTCTGATTTTTAGTTATTGATGTTTGGCTTCATCCTCATAAAATTTTAGCTCTGCCACAAAATTTGATGCTTTACTCGGGGAAGTTTTCGCGAGAGAAACTTTCGCGCATCACGCGAATTTGGGTCATTTCGTGAATGTTTATCGCGTTTACTAGGTCTAATGTTCATTTTAATTTGGGTAGCAGGGTTCGGGGCCTCACAAAATCGCGAAATGTTTTCTTTTCGAGAAAATTTATCACTCCATTTCTTTTGTGATTTACCGATTCGCAAAAGTTTATCCAAAAAAATTTCGTGAGTTTTCGACCCCGCGAAATTTTCTCCAAATAAAGACATTTATGATGAAGCTATGCCTAGGTTTGCCCCTAAATTGGTTTCAATTTTTTTTTGTAAAATTGAGGCTCGTGTTCCTGTAAGCATGTTCTCACGAACAGATTGCAATCTATTTTTTTTTCTTGGATCACAAACGCTTTCCCAAGCAAGGAGCTCTCTGATAGAGGGCTAAAATACTCGTCTCTACGGTCGACTTCTGTCAAAGGAAAAATTCTATTATTCCAAAAGTTTTGTCCGTGACCAGTACATTCATAAATACCTTTTATTTTGCAGCTAGCAAGATGCCTGTCGAAGTAAAGAACGCTGTCATTGAGCCACTTAAAGAAGATGACGAAGTCTGGCCAATGGCAAGCTACTGTCAAAAGTGGAGTGACATGGGCCGGTACCACTCGTTCAACATCAAGGGCCGTGCAGCATCAAAATGTTTCGTTGGTGATAAGGAAGTGATCAACATGGCGGGAGCACATATGTTGAATTTTCATGACGATCCTAAATTTCTGAATCTTCACTGTGAAAACGTGAAGAAGTATGGATTTTGTAGTGGTAGTTCGCGCATGCTGCAAGGTATCCATCAGCCGAACAAGGACCTTGAAAGTTATCTCAGCAAAACGTTTGATAAGGAATATACCATTGGTTTTGCGACTGGTGGTTATGCCAACATGGGCTTCGTGAACGTTATGACTGCATATATTCCCATGCCTGATCTGGCTCTCGATAACCGCGACGTTGTTTTCATTGTTGACCGTGACATGCATTGGACAATGAGGGATTCGTTACTTGCCAAACGAAAATACAAGGAAACACTGTTCTTCTTTAATCACAACGACACGGTTGATTTAGAAAGATTATTGAAAGAAGTTTCACAGAAAACGAAGAAAATAATCGTCGCTATTGAGTCCGTGTATTCTGGCGATGGAACTGTCGCGCCGATTACTGAAATTGTGAACTTATGTGAGAAATACGGCGCTCTATCGTTCGTTGAACATGCAAATGCTTTTCTCATTTATGGTAAGCCGAATAGGCCACATTATGACCAGCTCAAAGACCTGAACAAGATCACGTTTGTGATGGTATCGTTCGGAAAAGCTGTTAGTGGTATCGGTGGAGCGATCAGTGGACCAGCCAAATATTTGAAAGCATTCGAATCATTAGCTGGAACTTGTATGTATACATCGAACATTCCACCATCGACAGCAGCCACAGTTCGAAGCATTCTACAGTATGCTGATGAAAACCCACAGATTGTGGACGAATATCTCGATAAATGTGCACTGTTCAGACATATGCTGTTTCAAGCAGGTTTTTATTTGAACGAAACAAATTCGTGTATTCTGTCGATCTACGTTGGTAAAGATGAAGTGGCAGTAGACATTCGTAGAAGGCTCATACCCATGGGATATTTAATCGGTGTTTTTGTTTATCCAGCACAGAAAAAGGACAGAGCTTCGATTCGAATTTATATCAACAACAAACGAACGGTCGAAGAGTTCGAAGGTTTCGTTCGAGCGCTTATTGACCTTCGAGCTGAACTTCAACAGATATATCCACAGGTCTTCGAGCCGAATAGAGGACTGCCGTGGGTATCACAAGTGAAAGCTATGATGTAAACATTTGGAATCAATCTGATGATTGCTCCTGACATTATTAGGGAAGTCTATGTAGCAGGTATACATTGAGACAAAAATATTTTTTCGAGGTTCTATGTGTGATATATGTAAATAATTGTTTGTAGGAAGATTAACTCCAAGTAGCTTTGCTTTCTTTTCATATCATCTCGCGGATTATAAATAGATCAGTGTCTGCCTGTTTCAATTTTGATGAAAACAACTTAAAGAGCTGAGTGCTGAGATCATAGAAACAATACCAAACCTTTGTTGACGTTCCATATTTCCTCTACAGTAGCATAAGACTGGTAATTTATTTATTTCACTGGTTTGAAATGAAGATCTTCTAGAGAGGGACGTTTTCTGTTACAGAGTTGAAGTAATGAAAACCAAAAAACTTGTTTGATATCACTCACTTACCACATATTGCGTCCTATCACCTATCATATTTTTGTTGTTTTAATGCCCACACTGAGGGGTCTTATATTAAAGGCGGTCTTCTCCTCATAAAATGGTAGCCTAAGCATGGTCCTACATCAGAGGGGATTTTGTAAACTTGAGGGTCGCACACTAGAGGGAATACGGATAACTTGTTGTTTTTTTTTTCAGACGGCTTCGAAGCTTGTATAGTATACTTCAGTGCTATTATGCAGTGATTCGACGCATTCCATATTATCGATTATTGCGAACACTTCTGCGAAACTTCTACACATTCTCTCAAGCCAAGATTTCAGCTACTTTTCGGCTGCTCAGCAGTTTTTTTGACATAACAAGAGCCCAGATATCATAGAAATTTTAGTCTGCTGCACAGCTCAACTGCGCGTGTCACAGTGTTTGTTTCCTTGCTTATTCTGACATAAAGCCACTTTCTCGAGGAGACTGCGAGCAGATCATAGTTTCTACTGCCGAGACTGCATTGGATTATGAAGTATCAACTGTCCGCGAGGTCACATACGTTGTTACCCCTTGAGTGGAAGGGGGGAAAACATACTTCCACTATAGGTAAAGGAATGAAACTTGGTACAACTATTATGATCATAGTAGCAGATCACATGAAAAGTTTCACGTTCGTTGACCGTCTGGTCTGTAAATTATGAAACTTTTAAGTCATGAATGGCTGTATTAAAAAAATAGCTTAACCTTATGCAAACACCACCAAATTTGGATGTATATTGCCAATTGGCGAGAGAAAATGATTCCCGAAAAAGGGAAGTGAATTTCCCAATTATTTTGGTACTTCTAGGCTGGTCAGTTATTTCTCAGTCATCTGCTGTGCCCTCAGGAACAGGTGGTTGCCACGCCTATTTACCACCCTCGACAACAAAAAATAGGTTAGAGGTCGTCTGAGGAAATTTAGATAACACTTGTGAAGTTTCAAAACCAACAGATGTGTGGATCAGGAACTAGAGTAACTTTTTCACGAGGGAGGGTGGTACCATCCTCCTGTACCACAACAATTTCCACAGATGTCCAGTCTAACATTGGAAACATTTGAACACGCCACAAAAGTAAGAACTCATGCTTCTTGAAGCTATCAAGTACACGTATTGGCTTTCAAAGAGTCTTCGAAATTCAAAAAATAAGTGCCAGCAATCTTACTGAAGCCACCATTGAAAAATAAGTGCAAGTGTGAGATACGCACGGCATGATCAAAATATTCCTATCGAATATAATATAGACCGTTCCACCAAAACCTGTCAGAGCAATAAAAACAAATGCTCCCGATAAAACCAGAATTCAACAACAGCGCTAAGACAAGAGTAGATCAGCAGAAATAAATTGTAAAAGTCTGTACAACTAACAATAACGACACCAGGTAAGCTATTGGGAAAGGCAAGGTTTGTGTTTCCAGCGAACATACATGAAATAATTGATAGTTACCCCAGCTTCGAGCATGGAAACGAAGACGTTGTATTCGGTGCCAAGAAGACGACCCCCGCTAATTAATTTCCGATATTTTTCTTCAACCAGGGCCTTCTCATTCCAACCCTCAGCTATTAATTTCTAAACAGCTGCAACCAAGAAACGCACTGAGTAGACCAAGTTGCCTATTTTATCTGAAAAAAAAACGCTTCTCTTTTTATTTAAATGATTAAAGAGGTGCACTTCTCTGTCTCTCTATTGACCTAACACTACAAGAGTGGAACGAACATACTTGTCACAAAAGTACTTTGGATTTTCCATCCCAGCTATTCCAACCGAGGGGGTTTCCCTTAGGCACCAAAGAGTGCGTGAAAATGGCAACAAACGTTGGTTAAATGGAGACATCCACGATATCACTACACGATATTTGGAAGGAAAATTCATCAGCTGCTTAAATGACTGACCTGACAAGTAAAGATCATGTTTGGCAATCACGGATAACAACACACTTATCAACAGAAACAGTTTAGTCGCATCGTTGATGATACAGATCTGCAAGTATATTTGCGCTTATCGGGCGATGAAAAGTTTCATAGAATCGCAGAATTCCTTGTAAGGATAATTTTCACATTTCAGGTTCTATTCTCAACATAGGCACACAACATTTGAGGCCTAGGACTCATAGATTTTACTGCTTGTACAGATGCCAGTGTACAAATATCAATCGCACAAAAATAACTTAAGAAAATCCCAATTCAAGTCAGGGTAGCGTTGGAAAGACCACCATTTCACTAAAAAAATTGAACAAGCAACTATATTTGCCACATAGCTAAGATTCAAACACCACGGTTGTCCAAGTCTTTGACTTTGTAGATTCGAACTAACCAGTGCTCAGTGGTGTATGCCTCCTCCAGGACGTCCAACTCGAACTCCTGCACAATACACAAAACAATACCTTTACACTTAGCAAAAAGTAATAGACAAATTGGACAACGTTACCTTAAGGGTTTTTTTTTTTGCGTGGATTTAAACATGATGTCATAAGCTGACCAAAGCAAAGACAACTAATTTTTCGATCGTTAATCGATAAAAATTTACTCGGACTCAATCTTTCTTTCTCTATATGTGCATGTCAATAATCTCCTCTATTTCTTTCGTTGATGCTCATTCGCTAAATTACTTATATGCAATTTCTCCGCAAATCTCTGATTCGCAAAAATAAATCCACGCAAAACACCCCAAAAATTGGACTCACAAAAGAAGTCCACGCAAAAATTTATCCCCTTAAGGTATATCACGACAGGCACAGAAAACCCTTCTTCTATTAAGTCCTATGACTGGCACGGGAAAAAAATCTCCCTGCAATGATAATTTTCCCTATTATACGGATTATACATCCTAGTCTTTCGTTGCATGTATTAGGCACTTCCTTATCGGGCAAAACAATGTCGGACAAAAATGAGGAATTGTTTCGAAGGTGAAAAAAATTTTGTCCAACGATTAGTTTTGTACGACGAAAAATTTTGTCCCAAACAAAATTTCAAATTTGCCTACCTAAAATTTACTTTACCGTTTATAAAGTAGATCTTCATCAACTGTTGGAACATTCGTTACTTTCTGCAAACCGAAAGCTTTTGCAAAAAAAAAAAAATTTTCTTCGGCAAAAATGGATGGGTTAGGCGGCATTGTTGCAAAAACACACAAATACAACCAAAGAGAAGCGTTACATGTTTGATGTGTATTGACATATTTTGCTCAGAAATATCCATAACCAAGAAAAATTAAAATTGGACTAAATTTAAATTATTCGTCGGACAAAATTATTTATCGGTGATTTCCGACGAAAATCTTGTCCGACTTAGTGTTGTCCGATTAGGTATACCAGAATTCTAGTGTTGCAATCTATGCAGTTGCAGTTTTTTCTACCATCAAGTAAAAATGACTTGACTGTTAACTATTGCTGCAGGAGAAGCACTGTATTCACATGTAAATATAGGTATTACAAAATGGTGTCGTAACTATAGATTAGAAGGATTATTCTATGTAGAACTAGAACCAAGTTTGATGTGCCCACATATTCAACATATAGAATTCTTAACATCCCATTCTTTTAAACACACATTTGTAATACTTTATGATATACTTATGTCACACAGAACAAATTTCCCCAGTGTTTGCTGTCACCACAAAACAGAGGGAAGGGAATGTGGTTTGTGCGATCAAGATATACGTCCAAATGTAGCACTTTGTGTTAATGGGATTATGAATCAGATCAAACAACGTAATTCAATCTATTTTGAGCATATGCCTAGTAGGCCGGCCTTTCATAGCTCAAATGTATTGCAACAAATCGATTTGAGAGTCAGTCCAAATTAATCTGAAGTGTCAAATTAAATGTTGGCAACTGTGTTTGATCTTCTGCATTTGATCTTCACAATAGATTGTAGTCTGCTTATATTTGAACAACAACAACAACAACAACAACAACAACAAGAATTGGAGACAACCAGCGTTCAAATTAAACTCGGTTGATTTGAGCCATCACTAGAAATTCCCATAAACTTCTCTGGCTAGAAACTCACGCATACAAAGCCAATTATTAACTTAGTAAGGTGTCTACACGCAATTATGTATATTTAGAGAGGCCTCAAACACATTTGCCAAAATATATCTGAACCGTTAGTGACTGAAACTTGCAGACGATCATGGGTCAAAAAACTAAAATTCCTTTTTAGTGCGTGATAGAGAAACGAAACACGATCATTACTTTTATTTCACGACAAAAGCATGCACAGCTTGGGAGGTACTTGATCACGAAGCCCATATAGCCAATTATAATAATTTCGTTGCTACTTCCACCATATTCAACATGAAGTTCACGCAGTTGAGTAAAAGCCACAAATGCTAAGGTGCGACACAACGAAGGGTGTATAGAGGCAATCTCAAGGTCTGCATTGAAGGATGTTACATACTAATAAACATGATTAAAATATTCACGATCAATTTAAACAATAAAACACAATATTTGCTCCACGGTGGAAACGTGGAAGAACAAAAAAGTTAAGTGTTCGGAGAAACTTTCGCGAATTTCGCGAATTTGGGCCTATTCGCGAAAGTTTATCAAGCGAAAATGTTTAGAAACGTCCGCAGCGAAGTTTATCTCGCGAATTCTTTTCAAAAACACGATTTGATGAAAGTTTACTCAGTCAACGTTCATTTTAGGTTGAGATAAGGAGGGTTTAAAGACCTTGGGAACTCGCAAAATGCTATCTTTTCGCGACAGTGTATTTCGCGGATGTTTTGAGATCGACTGATTCGCAAACGTTTCTCCGGCGAAAGTTTCTCCGAATAAAGTAAATAGCATGAGCAACGAGAAAGAAATGATAAGTAACACACATGAAGGCAAAAGGATAGAGAAATATAAATCAATACTCTGCAATGAGAGGAAAACAAAATAAAAATCACAGCACGTACCTTGTTACCAATTTCTGCATTTCTTACACGGTCATAACCAGTTGGCTTCCCTGCAACAAACATATAAATAAGAAAAAGGTCAACTACCGAAGCTTCCCAAATCAGCTTTTCAAGATTTTTAGGGTCGCCTACGGATGGTTCTTCATTAAAATCGCATTTGATCTTGCATGTTGTGCCATCGTATTCGAAAACACTGAAAATGAGTTATTAAGTAATAGAAACAGCATCCGAAAATAGTTATACCATTGCAGAAGCATGAATAAATAATATCTACTTTTTATTGTTCGTCTGACTGATTCTAATGCAATCCCATTCTACATCGTAAGAAAGATGGCAGCTTTCAATAACACAGTGTGTATTAAAGGGAGGCAGCTAAGAAATGATGGCGCTTATTCAAATATGTAACTCTAGTGCATCTAAGGTCAAAAAAGCAAAAGGTCAAACCATGACTTTAGAGACATTTAGAAAAACATTCGCAAGGGAGATTTTTGTGAATTTTGCAGGGATGAAAATAGCAAATTTTTTGTACCCGCAGAAAAACTATCCAGCGTCTTCAATAGCTATCACAGTGGCGTGACATAGTGGCTACCCTGCTGCTCGGGAGAACCAAGAATTTCAAATTTAGGTTTCCGGCAACTAGAAATCTTTTCCTGAATTCTACCTGTAACTGCATTGGAAAACATACAAAATACAACTAGATTGGAACACATGTAAGACCAAATCCAGTTTATTCACTCATACTACTGATACTTGAAAAAGGACTAACACTCAAAGACGTAATGAAAGATTTCAAACTAACATTCGGACATGTTTGGCTCTGCACACGGGCACCCATCTCTTCGGTCTGGCACCTAAAATCTAGTAACCAGTTTGCCTGGAGGGCACCATCTAGAAAATGTTATGTTACACCCATTTTGCAAGTGGGGGACGCTTTATGTCCTGGAACTCCAAACAGGCACCCAAAAGACCTCCGCTCACTACTTCCCGAACCATGCAATGACCGTAGTCGAGTGAATTAACTGATACCTTGAATTAAGCTTCAAGATACGCACCATCAGCGGATATACTTCTTTCTTAAAATTGGTTATTATATACGGCGAAGGAGACACAAAAACAAGCAAAAATTTATTTTTTTCAGTCTTGACAAATATTTATAGCGATAGGATTTTGCAAAACATATCCACAAATACAGCAACTGAATATCGCTGATCCCAACGCGCAAGTCGCGGATATCCGCAGATCCACAGAATATTTCAACCTTAACCTTGCGAGATCAGTTTTACAAACAGCCACACAAGAAATCCTTTCTTGCGAAATCTTGCAAACACAAGTATGAACGTTTATCCAGTCAATTTGATACTTGCATAGACTACTGCTCTTGCGAAATAGAAAAATAAAAAAAAAAATGATCCTTCTCACAACAGCATGTCGAAAAAATTATGCAGGCATATTTCGCCCTATTTCAATTACCACATACTTCAGTGAACAGATCATAAAGCAGAGCAAGGGAAACAACAGAAGCAACACAAGGCAAGTCCATGAATAACTAAAGAACACAGTAATCCCTCGATAAAATGGATGCAAAAACCTTCATTTCTTCCATTTTTGTAGAGTAGAAAACCTTAAAGCTAATAAGCATACATCATAAAGGACTTCTATACATAGCTTTTAAACATGCAGCATTCTCTGTGATCGAGCAAAACAAAAGGAGACAACCTACCTTGCTCAGTGTAGACTGATCCATATCGGTAGAAGCACATCTTGTACATGAGACAGTTGAGCAGCGTGGGAGATCCCTCTCTATCAATACGGAACTCTCCGGCTGGGGTATAGTAGTCGTGTTCTTTGATGTGAGCGCCAGTATCAGTGCTACCACCAATACGTACCTATAAAATCATAAAATAGCTGCTTTCACATGTGCAAAGCAACAAAAGAATTTACATGCAAGTCTAGAACCCTTTGCACAGAACTGTGACTATTGCTATTCCGCTACAACTCTTGTCTAGTGACAAGTCCCCACTCTAAAACAAGTCACATAATTAGTGGACTCCCGCAAACTTAATTGAGAATTTCTGCATCAGATACAAGAACAGAATAGCACATTAGCCATAAGATTTGCACCACAAATCACAAAAACGTAATCAAGTGTTCTTGAAACATGAAAAAAAACCTAATACAGCCATTATTGACATAAATTGCCACCCGCATGCATAAAAACAACATATTCTCAAGATATAAAGCATGGGTCATAACATATGTTTTGTTGTCGCTAACATCCAAGCCAAATATGAAAAGATAAACCATTGTTAACACATTCGGAAAAACAACCTGAAAACAGCCATTTTCTGACTCATTACCTGCAAGCCATAGGAGAGAGTCCGGAGACATGGCATATAGTCCATAACATGCGTACAGTTGCCTCAAATATTCACACCAAAAATAACAATAAACAGATTAACCGTTCATGAAACACATAGAAAAAACCCTAAAAAGCGACATTTATGGACATAAATTGCCACCCGCAAACCATTTATTCTGATTAGCCATAAATAGACTGGGAGGCCAAAGGACTGGGCACCCCAACCCAGGTTCATTAGCATTGCTAGTACTGTCACATAATTATTCAAGTGGTCTTGATGGATAGGTTGCTTTATGTAGTTAAACTTTTCTTTTGGAGCTTCCTACCTACCAGAAAGGAAATATGCTGCATTTTGAGCCAGTCGGACATCCTTTTAGGCAACAACTAGCAAAACCTGGACCACTGCTACTTGTACGTGAAACTTATGGAACGGAGCTATTGAGCAAAGATAGCTGGTGGCTGAAAAATAGGTGAACTAAAGAAAACAGTGGTACGTTACAACTAGAATGGTCACACACATCAGGTCTATCTGGGAACTGTGTGAACTGGGAGTTTTTTTAAAAAAATGGTATTCAAATATGAATAGTAATAACCCGTTTTGCAACCAAACGTAAGAAATCGTACTATTCCAGTTGGAGTAGCTAGTGATGCAGAGCCAAGATTCTGTACAAATGGCCCTTGGACTTATTGTATCAAGTTGTGTAATATGCTGTGCCATGCACTTCTTTCATTAACAACCACGGGTACTTTTTCAGTAAAATTCACAATTATAGAAACATATGCTTTCCTTCAGGCTTATCATTTGGGGCGCACATCAAACCCTTTCAAGTTGCCCTGATTGCAAGATGACAATATGAAAATTAGATTTCTGGGTTTTACAGGAGTTTCGCAAAACATCCTGAAACTTCTTTCCGTTGATCAAAGAACACTAGCTTCCAGTGCCTCCAAAACAGTTCTCTCTCCAGACAGGAAAAATCAGTCATTGAACAAGATGCCCAGAAGTTGACTTGTGTAAATACTATTTTCAAATCTAAAGGCACTTCCACAGACACACTTCCAACACTAGACTAGTGCGTCATTCTCTAACATTTCTGGAAAGCAGCTAGTATTCGCATAAAACGAGGACTCAATTTTCAGTTCGGCTTAGTAGTTCAGTGTGTTCCGAGGCTTAAAGGGGCCGTATCCGATAGGTTGGGTGAAAATCAAAAAATGAGAAAAAAATAGTATCAGTCGCATGGAAATACTCCCATCTAGTCGCCTGTAAAGTTTTTCGCCCGTAGCTGTCGCAGTTGCTGAGAAATTAGCGTTTTTTGTATCGTTCTTGAATTTAGTTATCCACAAGAAATTCGAAGGCGTATAGCTTTCTTGTTCAGAGTCTGCCCCTGCCACTATGCGAAACTGCCGCGGTATCGTATTAAGCTCTTCAACTGGATTGGCTGACCGTAAATTGCGCTTTTGTTTCTTGATTCGACATCGTAGACGTAGTTTGCTGACCACGACCGATACTGACTGT
>JAOBRC010256020.1:0-14130 GCA_027575255.1 Scolionema suvaense
CATGGTCCACAGCATAACCACTATTGCCCTGTAGTTTCACACCAAAAACTACAAAAAAGTAATGAACAGATTTTGAATTATTCTTCAAAAGCCCTAAAAATGGCCATTTTTGGGCATAAATTGCCACCTGCAAGCTGATTAAGAAAATTTTTCAAAATTCCGGCTCCATCACTTTTCGTCAATTACGGATTGTCACCTTCATACCAAGTTTCAGAAAAATTCATTGAGCGGTTATCCGGGAAAATGCGTTGGTGACGGAAGGACGGACGGAAGGACGGGAGTCCAAAAAGTAATTATTAAAGGCTTTAGAAAAAAAGTTGTTGAGTAGACACAAATTTTCAGACGACCACCCTCCAAGTCAAAGTATGAAAAATTTTTTGCCGGTTTCTCATGGGCGATTTCATAAACAAAATCAATGGGTAGCAAAAATGAGTCCAGTGCGTGGAGCATCTTGCAAAAATAATTTCGAAATCATAGCATGACGTCATTAGTTAGTCGTAGGATGTTATCAAATGTAGTCCATTTTTTCTAAAAGTGGAAGGATTATGTCTTTCAAAGCCAGAAAAACAACTTTTGAAAATTTCAATCCCTATAAAACTCGTTTTGCGTGCTTCTCACATCCGAAATAAAATTTTAACTAATTTTTTAAAAATACGTAGGCCCAGATTTTGTGAAAATGGCAGCCAAAGTCGTCATAGCTAGCTAATACTATTTCCCCAGCAAGATAATAATGGAAGATCCATCACAAAAATAACGCATCACATATAAATCAAATACTGAAGCAGCAAATACATATATCAGATGTCTCATCCCAGAAATAAAGAGAATAGCTGGGAAATCAAAACAGAAGAAGTAGACTCCTGCAAACTTAATTGAGAATCTTTATGACAGCTCATAGATAAAAATAAGACATAAGCCATAAGATTCTTACAACAGTACCAAACCACTTAGGTGGTGTTCTTGGAATATTTTGAAAACACCCAGAAAATTTATACTATTGACAGAAATTCCCAACCGCATGGTGAACAACAAGTTCCAAAGATAATAGCTAAGATCCAAGGAAAAAGATGACAAAAAATGGAAGGACCCCTTCTGAAATTTTGGAAAAACACCTCGAAATAGCTATTTTCAGACTTAAACTACTACCAACACACCTAAAGAGATTTCTTCTAGACAAAACATAGTTCACAACATACCCACAGTTGCCCCTAAGATTTACAAGTAAATAGACATAAAATGGATGAACCGTCTTGAAAATTCCCAATTTTGGCCATAAATTGCAATAGTTTTTTCAGAACTAAGCAAGCTTTTTTATGATGTTGATGGGAAATTCCATCTTTTGCTGTGCTCTATCATCTGTTAAAATATCATTTTTGACCAATGTTCCCCTTTAAGTTATCTGTTGTTTCATCGAGAGACACTGTTGAAGTTTTCTTCAAATCTGTGATTCATATGAGTTTGCTTTGGTACTTGGAACAGTCACCCGACCGTGTTCGTGTTTTGAGTTGATTCTCTCCGATCATGAAGGCCCGACATATCCTGTTCTTTTTCCACGCCGCCCATCGGTTCGCCTGTGTACGAAAGAAGTCTTCACAACCAGCACTTAAACGTAGCCGCAATGCAAGTCCAGCACAACAACCTCCGCCAGTCACCGATATTTTGAATATCCCTCCAGAAGCTCGCTCGGTCGAAGATTGGGAACGGCTGCCATAGGTCTCGCTTCAACTTGTATGTCAGTCGATTTTTATAGATACATCAGGTTCTGCTGGTACACTAGCAAGACGATTAGCCAATCACTTCAACCCCCCGTCCTCATCATCGGTGGCGAATCAAGCAGAAGGATCTTCGACAAGTGTTATCGATAGACAGTCTTCATCACAAAGCCGCAATCATCGATCCCATTCTGATACACGCGTGGACGATAATTTGTTTACTTCCTCCGCTCTATCAGCTCCTGTCACGACGACGCCATCAACTAACGGTTTCTCCTGGACAGAACTTTGTATGCCCAATCAAAACGCTTCCCACACAATCACATCTCCGGCGGCCAATACGTCTCCTCGGTCCAACAGCTTGACTGCAGTCACTTCAGCTCTTATCGACCCCGGTCTTCGCACGGCAACTCAACTTGGCTCGGTAATAGAACCGGCCCGGTTACGACACTGCGACATCAGTCCGGATTTCAGCAAGAACTCCGGGACATAATTCGCTCAGAACTGGGGTCATTTCAATCCCAGGCATCAGCGGCTACAGTTCGGCCCGATATGGAGACGACAACTACAAATTTTGTTGCTGGTTTTTCCGGTGCACAAGGTTGTTCATCGGATCGCCTTCCCGCTCTCCCTTCAAGGACTTTAACACAAATCAGACAAGGTGAGTTCATTAACTTTGATACTCTGCTATCGGGGGATGCAGTTCATTCAGAGGACTATGCCATTCAGTTTCCCAACAGCGATGTCCCTACACTTTCTTTGGTGCCTCGTCGCAATGCTCGGTCTCGAGTGTCTGACTTTTCTTCATGGCTTACAGCATGGAATAATTATTTACAGGTCATGTTTTTTTATTTTCCGGAACTAACAGCCCAGCTGCTTTATTATCAGTCTGTGACAACACAATATGCTACAACATATACTTTCCAAACGTGGTATCAGTTCGATAAATTGTTTCGGTGTAGATTGGCTAATACTCCGGGTATGCGATGGGATTCGTTTGACGAATAGTTATTTAACAGATATTTACGAGCCTCTCCGTTGCAGCCGGTTTGTTTCCATTGCCACAGATTTGGTCACTTTGCTAACTCTTGTCCTACTAGATCCACTTCCATCGCGCAACCGTCAGCCCCGTCCGCTCCATGGTGGCCTCCTCCTTTGCCACAAAATGTTACTGGCCCAAATGTATCTGCAGCTCAAAGTTTGCCTTCTACAGCAATACGACAGCAGCCTTTTCTTGACCATGGGGAATGTGCGACTATTTCAACAGAGGGCAACCTTGCCCTATCCCAGATTGTAGATTCCCTCACTAATGTCGATTTTGCAGGGGACCTCATGGCGCGTTCCGGTGCCCCTTTCGCTTCAACAAGGAATTATTCGCTTCAAACATCTTCCGTTTTAATGTCAGTTTCTCAACCCACGCCTTCTCATGTAGTTACTCCTGTGCGTGTTCCGATCTTACAACGACTTCTCATGTCTCATCCCGACAGAAGTATGGTAAAATGTTTGCTACAGGGCTTTTCATACGGGTTTTACATTCGCTACTCTGGTCCTGTGGTTCTAACGCGCCCTCCGAATTTATTGTCAGCACGGAATAACCCAGATCCTGTCACTCAAGCCATTCACAAGGAACTAACTAGAGGTCAGTCATCGGGTCCCTTTCACAACCCACCATTTAACCCGTTCCATTGTTCACCTTTAGGAGCAGTTGAGAAACCAGATGGTTCAGTGAGGCTCATCTTAGATCTCTCCTCTCCACGGCTGCTCTCAGTTAATGAAGGTATACCTCCAGAACTGGCAACTGTGCATTACTCTAAGTTTGACGATGCTGTAGATCTTGTGCGTCAGCTTGGTTCAACTTGCTATATGGCTAAGTTAGACATCAAACATGCCTTCCGTCTGTGCCCAGTTAGACCACAGGACTGGCCCTTATTGCCGTTCTTTTGGGACAATGCATTTTTCTTTGACACACGACTACCATTTGGTAGTCGTTCTTCTCCAGTTATCTTCAATACATTTGCAGATAGTTTGATGTGGATTTTAGTTACCATATGTGGCATAAAGTTTGTTGTCCATTACTTAGACGATTATTTTGTTTGTAATAATTCTCTAGACAGTTGTTCAGTTGACATGCGTGCCATGATTACCGTATGCAATGAGTTGGGTGTGCCCTTAGCGGAAGATAAAGTTTTAGGTCCCTCTCTGGTCATCACCTATCTTGGTGTGGACATCGACTCTCGGCACCAAGAAATACGCTTGCCACCGGATAAGCTACAAGAACTGCAGCCACTATTAGTAGTCTGGCAGGGAAAAAAGAAAGGGACTAAACGAGAGCTATTGTCTCTCATTGGAAAGTTGTCTTTTGCCTGTAAAGTCGTAAAACCTGGTCGCATCTTTCTTCGTAGATTGATTGATTTCTCAGCTACAGTATCTCGGCTGAACATTCAGTGGTGGATAGATTTTCTTCCGTCTTGGAATGGTATGGCTTTAATTCAAGAAGCACCAGTTACATCTGCTTCATTGTCCTTGTATACTGATGCATCAGCTTCCCTTGGATTTGGGGCGGTGTTTGACAGTGCGTGGTTTTCTGTGCCTTGGCCAACAGACTTCGGTCATAATATGGATATTAATTACAAAGAGTTATTTGCCTTGCTTGCAGCTATTTTTACTTGGGGAGACTCTTTCGTTAATAAGCAGATAATTGTGTATACGGATAGCATGAATGCAGCTCGTATTTGGTCTACAGGATCTTCACCAAACAAACAACTGATGAAATTAGTCAGGGCTTTGTTTTTGTTCTGCGCTCAGAGAAACATAAACCTTTTGTTAAATCACATTCCTGGTCACCACGACACATATGCAGATTTACTCTCTCGTTTACAGGTCCATCGCCTCAAACTTCTACACTCGGCAGCAGATCCCGCCCCAACACAGGTTTCTCCTCTCGTCTGGACGGTTTCCCGGATCCCGGATCTCGTACACTATCATAATATAGCTCTCGCACCATCTACAAGACGATCCTACACGGTGGCGTTTCGCAACTATCAGTCATTTTGTTCTCGATCAGCTGTTCCTATCTTCCCGTTAAATGAGTCGGTACTGCAACTATACGCATGCTCATTAGCTCGTCGCATGTCACATGGTACAATACGTGCTGGTCTCATGGGTCTTCAGTACTTCGCGACTATTAATGGTCACACCCAAAAGATCGCTGATACGGCTAAGTTGTCATACCTTCTGTGTGGTATCAAGCACAGTAATAGTCGTCAGCCTGCCCGCCCAAGATGTGCTCCCATCACTCTTGAACACCTACGCACTATCTTCTCTCATATCAATTCTGCCTTCAATGCTCATGACGCTGCTATGCTTCGTTCTGCCATGCTGCTTGCTTTCTTTGAATTATTACGATCTTCCGAATTCTGCTCTCAATCCCAATCACGCCACTGTCCATACAGTACTCTGATGTTGTCGGATGTCGTCATTGCACCACAGAACCATGCTATACGTCTTACTATTCTTCAATCGAAGACAGACCCGTTTCGTGTTGGTTGACTCTGAACATTGGCGCTGCTCCTAGTTCGGACTTATGTCCTGTTACAGCTTTACGTCACTATTTACATCGCTGCCACGCTCAAGATGGTCTGCTGTTCATCTTTGCTGATGGTACTTTTCTAACAAGGCGCTTCCTGTCCGACTTGTTATTAAGTGTACTTCCTGGTTTATCTCTCAACACCCACTCATTCCGAATTGGAGGGGCGTCCTTAGCCGCAGCAGCAGGTCTTACGGACAGCTTCATTCACACAATTGGTCGCTGGTCGAGCAATGCGTTCCTACCTTATGTGCATCTGAATTCTTCAACCCTCCAGTCGTATACATCCTCAATGGTGAACTCTCGCATGAACAATCGTGCATGGGATCCAAATAGTTTAGCATCTCACGAGATATAGTACGCTGGTTTGTTGGGCAATCTGGGGAATTAATTTGGAGTGCTTTGCGTTGATAGTCAGATAATTCATGTTACTATTAATAAGTCACCCTAGCTGTAGTTATACCAGGGTGCTTAACATATCCTTTTCACATCCAGCAGTAGTTATACCTGGATCTATGCCCAGCTGTAGTTATACCTGGATGTAGCTTACATGTACTTTAATACATTAGCCTGTGTTCGTTCCCTGCAGTAGTTATACCAGGGATTGTGAGTTTCATTGGTATACCCTGCTGTAGTTATACCAGGGATTTGAGTGTCATTGGTCATACCCTGCTGTAGTTATACGTGGGATTGTGAGTTTCATTGGTATACCCTGCTGTAGTTATACCAGGGATTAGAGTGTCATTGGTCATACCCAGCTGTAGTTATACGTGGGATTGTGAGTTTCATTGGTATACCCTGCTGTAGTTATACCAGGGTTAAGTACGCACCTTGAGTACCCCAGATTCGCCCAAAAACTGTAGATACGTTGTTTTATCTTGTGTTTGACTGTTTGGACTCTAGCTCATAACTGTTAATTTGGTGCAGCACAATCTACCGCATGTGCGCCACCATTAGACTTTTCAGGGGAAATTACGGCGTATCAAACTTTTCTAAATATTTTCTTAATGTTCGACTTTCATACAAAAAGTTAGGGCGAATACAAAAGGTAGGAAGCCTCTGCCGGTGTTAGGCACATAATATGAGTTCTATTTGCTCGAACGATTCATAACACACACCAGATTTTCGATACAAATCAAATTACCACAAAGTGTGCCATAATTATCCACATTGACTATACTATGTAAAACAAACCCATTAAATTGCCATTCAGATATTTCAGATATGCATAAATACCATTTTAAGGACTGTACCGAGAGTAATGAATTTATTCAGGAGTGTATTCTGCAAAAAATAATTTGGGATGTGCCACCCCCTGAGCGTGATGACGTCATTGTCATATAGTGTGGTGGGCTAAATTCGGCATGCCAAAGGAGGAAAGCGGCTTACAATGATGCTCAAAACAAATCAGCACAACATTAAATTGATGGAGTTAAAAGAAAGAAAAATCCATAGTTTCGAGCTGGAACGTATTTTTATGGCAATTTTCGAAAATCGATATTTTGGCGTTTCTCCAGCATGTGACGTCATTCCGATGACATGAGAAAAATTGAGTGGCACCATAAAATAATTATGCTACATTATTGGTAGAATGACACACTTTATGTCTGCTAAGTTGCATTAAAACAGGTTAAGTAATGGGCCCCCCTCCAGACCACCACCGCCAAAATGAACCCGGTGTGGATAGCTTTAAACCAACTATTGTTTAAACATCCTCCGAATCAACATCTTCATGAAACACACAAAAACAGAATGTAGTTGATCAGCATCAAGTGCTTATCATTACCACGTAAAATAAAGTTCCACTACCTGTGGTATTCCTCTCCATCACTGAAACATATTGAACAAGTGCTGGTTTATCTACAAAACCATTAGACGCAAAGCAGCGAAATCTTCCGGAATCACTCATCTGGACATTTTTCAAGACAAATACATTGGATGCAGTATAGTATTGTAATATCTCAGATTCTTCGCGCACAAATTGGTATCTGAATGGGGGAGGATAGCCATAACTTCGATTACTACAAGTTATAACAAGGTCATCTCCAACCAAAGGCGTAGTTGATGACAAAGTCATACTTGGGGCATCCAAAACTGAAATTAAGCAAAGGAACATGGATACAAGCTTTAAGAACACAAACAAAAAAAACAAAAATCAAGTACTGTAAAGGAGAAGTTCTATCCAAATAAAAATTACTGTCAAACAAAACACTTAGGCACTGTGATTAACTCACTCTTTCCATTTGTTCAGGTTTTGCTCTAAATTTGAGAAAATCTGGTTGAAAAAGAGGAAAAATCGCAATCGCCTAGCTATGTTCCTTTCCAACCGGCATGTCCATTATAATTACACATGTGACGTGGGGTAGGGGAGAGGAAAGGTTGTGTCCGCATCAGATAACATGAAAAAGTGCTAACTGTATTTGCTATTGTTCTCCAAACAAAGTCCTCTTTTGATGTTGATGTAACAGTGCAAACACAAAATGATCGGCAGAGAAGCATGCACACACACGTTTCCAACTTCTGCCTGACCTGTTGAGCAGCAGTCTGTGTTTGGATTAGAAGGCAACTTGTTTAATGTTTCTTGGAGCAACACAGGCAACATCAGCTAGCCTCACTATGCCGCAGCATGTACTTGAAGCTATTGCTTTTCCAGGATAATGAATTGCAAGTGGGTGTAAAGTAATTTACAAGTACTTCCTTTGTTTGCTATAGCTGCAATTTTCACAGCATTCGTTCCTTACTTCATAAATGCAACTGTGGGAGCCTTACTTTTCGCCTTGTACCTACTATCAATATTACAGTCCCGTTCGGAAGTAACGTTACACTATCGCGGCAACTATCGTGGAACAAAAGAAACAGTCAGTACTTATACGTTTTGCATGCCAGTGGGCAACATCGGGCAGAATTTCTACGTGCATGCTATTGTTTGCTTCAATCGTAAACGCAACATTTGGAGTCATTAAAGCTGCATAGCTAATGATACTGACCCCGCACCCTAATTACCAAATCAATTATCCACACGCTTGGTGTCATTAATCGTCGTTCATTTTTTAATTATGTGTCGTAAAAAAATGTTGCCGTGGAATTCTGAATGCAGTATTCACTACCAGGCAAAGCTGTAGGGCAAGACATAAAAACACTTTCAAATGGCGCAGCTGAATAACGTTAGAAATACTTTATTCAGAGAAACTTTCGCGAGTTTGGGCTTGCTTCACAATAGTTTATATGACGAAAATGTTCAGAATTGTCCGCTCGTAAAAGTTTATGTATTTCGCAGGTTTTTTCTATTAGATGATTTTGCAAACGTTTATCGAATCCAAACTTAATTTCCTTTGGATCTTGATAGGAGTAAAACTTGAGTATATGCAACAGTTTACTCTTTCCGCAATTTTAGCTTGTGGATGATGAGTGAGTTACCTATTGGCTAAAGTTTATCTAAAAAATTGTGTTTGACATCGCTCAAGTTTCTCGGAGTAAAGTATATATTGTCAGTAATGAAAGGCCACCCTGCAATAGCCAAAACCCAGGAGAGTTCGACAGTTGTTTGATCTACAAGCAGCTTGGACAGCATTTTATAGTTTTCACGCAGTTGGCTTATTGTAATTTATGTGGTTACAAAATTAGCTACCCGGATGTTTTTTTATAGCTCCAAAATACTTTCACAGTTCCAGATACACTTTCATATGTCCAAACCTGCGAAAGTTTCTCTCGCGAAAATTTCTCCCAACAAAGGAATTTTTTTAATCAAAACTATTACGACTTGTTGCGTTTATCATTCGCTGGAGAGACTGCCAATGCTTTACGGATGGCAAGTATTTTTGTCTTGCGTAATGAAACTGACACATCGTTATCTTATCTATTTCTTATGTCCTGATGAAACAACTTCTGGCCCTATCAGATCATTAATAATTCAAGTCGAACCATCTGTTGCTTGTATTCCATCTACCACTGACGGCAACTGGCTTGAAAGACAAAAGTTGTGGTGAGTCTGGTCGAGAAAGGAACTTCGTTGCAGGTGAACCTTTCTGCTTTTACTTACATGTATTCTCATGAAAGCCGTGACATTTAAACTTGTATGAAGCATAATTACGGTAACGTTTTAGGATTTTTGACATCGGGTGGGATTGTTCATCACATTTGAGGCTAAACAGTGTTGAGGGGGTAACGTTTCATAGGCAAATAGTTCCCAAAGTAATGTGCTTTTCATTGAAGTTTCGGGAACGCATTTTCCCCCTTTGGTGACAATGAATTAGGTGGTCGAGTAATTTTGCAGGTGAATAAAGGATTTCAATTTTGCCTAAAAACAGTGATTTCTGTAAAAATTCCTTGCAAGAAATTCATCTGATCCTCCTATCTTTTAGACCTTCAAAGATTGTTTCCAAATTAAAAGAAGATGGCGTATCAACCACAAGGAAAACCGTCCATAGCATTTACCAGAAGTTCCAAGACAAAAAGCGCATTTCCGATGAGCGTCAATGTGGTAGAAGCAAAAAACTAACTCTACAAGAATCATACTACATCGATAAACGTTGTACTGAAAACGACGAGCTCACATCTGTAGATGTCCAGCGAAAACTGAAAGAAGTTGATGACACTAATTTTCTTTGGCCTGCATAAAAAAAGCGAGATGGTGCAAACCAAACTACTGTCAGATTGTTCGATTTGCTAACAGGAAAGAATGCTACAAGTTTGCCAAAAAGTGTTTGGAAACGGGGGAAACATTCAACAATGTCATCTGTACCGATGAATCTTCCATTCAAATGGACTGCACCCTAGAGTTTGTTTTATGAAGAAAGATGGGGAGCGAAAGTTAAAACCTCGAGTTAAGCATCCATATAAAGTGCACGTGTGGGAAGGCATTTCAAATATGGGGAAAACGCGGTTGATGATATTCACAGGTATCATGCGAAAAGAATTTTATGTCGACACGATTTTAGCCAAAGGTCTGCTTCCATTCATCAACGATTTAGAAATGAGTCATCGCTTTCAACAAGATAATGACCCAAAACATACAAGTAAATACACAAAGGAATTTATCAAGCAGCATAACATAAACTACTGGCCAACTCCAGCAGAAAGCCCTGACTTAAATCCCGTTGAAATGCTTTGGGCAGAGCTTAAGCAACATTTACGAAAGCATGTTAAACCCCGTAATAAAGAACAACTAATTTAAGGTATTGTCGACTTCTACGATCAACTGACAACAGCGGAGTGCATGAAGTACATTGGTCATCTCCAGAAGGTTCTGCCACTAGTCATCGAAAGAAGGGGAAAGGCAACTGGTTGCTGAAATATCTTCTGAGTCCAACGGTCTTTTTAAAGACCATAAACAGATAAAAGTTCACATGGTGTCATTTTCTTTCATCAGCCTTGCTTCACGGGCGGGGAGGCGGGTTAAAATAATATACATAACTTAAGTAGTGGGGATTCAACACAAGCATAGATGAAGTAAAAAATTAGAAACAATCTGTTATGAAGTCAATTTTTTAGTTTTGTGCATGATCCATAACGAACAAGTTTTAAAATCCAATGTAGAACAAATCTCTTACAAGAAGAATTACAACACTTAATTATCTTCGCTTAACCTATTAGCGTACACTATTTCTTGAATCACATAAAAACAAGTCCATAATTATTACATATCAACAATGATTTTCCAGCTTGCTTTTTTGCTGTTGTTGATGTTGTAGTTGTTGAGTGTCATTGAGCAACAAAAACGTTTCTTAAAAGGAAATAAAGCAACCACATTTCTCAAAAAATTTCTCAATCTGAATTTTTAAAAAAGAATTCAGGCAACTAGATCTCTTTAAACTGTTAAAAATGTTTGAGTACGCAACAGGCAAGCGCGGAACACAATGATACGCGGTGAGAGATACACAACATAGATTTTAGTATGAAACTAAGTAAGAAAAACATTCTCCAGAAGATAATGAACGGTTTCTTACAAAAATAGTTTCAAAGGAGTTTTCTAACATATGACGGATTTGATACAAGAAAAAAAATGATATTGCGAAACTTAGCTTTTATCACGATCTTCAAACAAAATATTACGATCATACATTTCAGTCCTTATTTAGGTCAGCTGGGCACAAGTAAGTTAAGTAATTTATGTTCTCCTGATTTCTCAATTTTTCAAAAAAAATTATTCTAAATTCTAAATTCTTCTTTTTTACGCGGTCAGTCTGTCTGATCTTTTACCTACTCATGGCAAACAAAACACGTGTTTGGAATGTTTGCATGCTGAAATCAAGCAGACAAAAGGTAATTAGCAAGCAATGATGTTCTATAAATTGTTTCCGCGAATACCGAGCTCCACTAATTGATGACGGTCATTAGTGACGGGATCATTTTCGCGGTTGCAATAATTGACACCCTCCTTCGCAATCGGCAGTCTTTGAAATGACCTATTAGCCATGCGACGGAGGAATGCAATATATCACGCAGTTCCAGAAGGCTTGAATGGAAATTCCGTGCAGCTTGATTGCATTTTGACATAGCAAAAAATCAATATGATTGACTGCGTGCGCCTATAGAAATTCACATGGCGGGTTGGTAACATTACTTCTGAACCGGACTATAATCCTATTTTCAGATGATTTTTTCGCTGTGTAGGGATAGGATTGGCTCATAGATAATGAGAATATACCAGAACATGCTTAAAGAACAGAGAAAATATGCTCAGCACTCAACCCCCGAAAACGTTAGTCAGTAGAAATCTTAGGAAAGTGGCACTTGCTCCTCAATGATCACATCAAACCTACCAATATGTTCATTTCATACCGGAAACCGACTTTCATCACTGGCAGCTTAGCATGGAGACATTGCTAAAAATGGATGTTTTGAAGGTGAAGTGATTACTTACATGGCGATTATATTGGAAAATTAGCACAAATACTTGCTGCTTTAACTTCTGTCTTCGAGGGATCAAAGATGTATGTAAGGCCTCGTTTACATCAATCCATTTTGGCCCTGGAAAACGCCCCCAAAAAGTTAAACGTTTATACTTGCGGCAGCTTAACGACCTCATTTTGTGGTTAATCTATTGTCTCGAATTTTACGAAAACAGAGCGACAAAACGCATTTCAACCCGTAATGTAGGATGCAATCCGTATGAAAAGAGGTGCGCTTTTGTAGTGTTAACATTTGAATACGGATTAGTGCATGAACCAGGCTTGTTTGGTAAAGAAAATTTGGCCGTACAAACTTGCTGCGAATGAAACTACTCCACTCGGAAATAATCCTGAGACTCACTGTGAAACGATTACTGTGTGTGAGCCCAAGGAAATTCTATCACCAGAAAATCCTTGGCCCTTATACAAACCGGGTATTTCATTGGCACACTTCATGCATTTCACGACCGCTCTTCTCAAGCAGAGCACTTTTCATGTGCAAGTTTAGTGGATGGTCTGCGATAGCCTGCAAAGTAGCTGTACATTAAAAAATCTAAGCGACCTCTACACCTTCGTCTTCCAGCAAATGGACATCGATTATTGTAGTGACTAGATTTCTCGAACCGCTAATGGATTCCTAATGACCTACTACTTGATATAATTGTTTTGAACTCACAACGGAAAATCGCTCCGTTTTCTAGCAAAAAGTAGTGATGTAAACTAAGCATAAATGTTTTCCATGGCTGGTAGAAATCAAAGCAGGTTGCTGCATTATTGCTAGTGTTGCTAACTGTGTTGGGCAAAGTTGAATTGTGAAGTATTTAAGTATTTGGAAATGATTCCGTGATCTTGAAAGAAATCATGAAATGAAATGAAATCATTCATGCTGCTGTGTTAATATAATGAGAGCGCAGTTCTGAAATGCTCACTTGTCCTTTACGGCAGCAATATCTTGTCCCTTGCCATACGTCACAAATCCACAGGGAAACCAGTACTCCGTTTCCAAGAAAAGCATGGAAAATCGTGGTGAGTGTATATTAGTAAATTTCTCGACAAATATCGGACAATCCCATTCAAACGTATCTTCCCATGGTTATTTACAACATATTTGTACGTATATTGCGTAGATTCTAATAATTAAGTTATGTCCTTTCCTGGACTGAACTTCCCTTTCATAAGCTGTCACTCAAAGATCACTTACGTGCTGAGAGCACTGAGAACATATGCTTTTATTCACCAGAGTTTAGTAAGCTAAACATTAGACAACAAAATAGACATGCATCTTCGAAAACTCAGAGAACATTGGACATTCTGAAAATAAGGAAAGTGCCACAAAAAAGTGAAGAAATGCAATTTCCATGCAACACTTCACTTTAGAAGACATCGTTCAACAATAGTGATGATTCAAAAAAAATAAAAAGCATACATTGCATAATAGCATAATAATGCACCCAACTGGCTTCAACGTGTTTGAAATGACAGAACAAATAAGCTCTGTGGTACTTTCCATAGTTCGATAGTTGGGTGTATGAGGTACCTTTTTTTCACAGATGAGAAAATTCATAATGGGCGGGTGCAAGAAATTTTATTAATGGGGGGTAGGCCTGAATGGGGGGTGTATTTGGAAATGGGGGGTAGAAACCCCTCTGCAAACTACGTATAGGACAGATTTTTTAGGCGGTACCTATTTGCAACCATCTGCATAGACTACATAACTCGACACAGGGTTCCTACAGGTTTTGCAGAACATTTTTCCCTGACCTCCATGAAAAAAACATATTTTCCCTGACTTTCGATAAAAAAACAGCTAATTTTCCCTGACTTTGCACAAATTCCCCATGGTTTTCCCTGACCATTTTCGAGTTAAAGTAGGTAAATAGTATTTACCAGATATAATAACAATTACCAACACTGTGCCTATTTACACAAAACCACATGAGGT
>JAOBRC010256131.1:0-14126 GCA_027575255.1 Scolionema suvaense
CGTTTCCAGCCTTTATACATCACTTTCTTTCAGAAATTCCCATTGCCAAGCGCTTTCCGCCCAATTAAAATTTTTTGCATTGGTTCCTATGGAAAACCGTATTGCTGGTCTGCAAATTTCAAATGCGTGTAATTTGCAGACCAGACCACCTGTGGGCCCAAAATTTGGAACTTCTCCCTAATTTATGGGCAAGAATAAGTGGTCCAAATTTCAAGGTCATAACTATAGTGGAAGTTGGTTTTCTGAGGAGGATGGAACAAACCCCCCCCCCCCCCTTGTTATGTTGGAGTTGTGAAAAAGGCATTTTATGTTAACCGTTAATGAGTTTTCAGATCTACTTATGGTCTGATAAGTTTAGCTGCTACTGTCATCGGTTTCGGTGATTTCCTTGCATTTGCTCCTGATAATCCTAGCTTGTGTCATTTTTCAGGTGTGCCTAGGTCCTATTTTATGCTTCCTATTCTTACATTGACAGAGTTGCTCCCTGTCGATAGGGGGAGAGCGGCAGGCCTTACCTGTTACTCTCTGGGGTATTGTACTACCATATGCATTGCCAACAACCGATGTTGCATCTTTTATTACACTTAGTGTTTTGTGCTTTCTTTATTCCACCAGTTTGGAATGATTATTTGCTTGCACACTGGCATATATCATTCAAGGAACAGTTACTTGGTATTCAGTGAAAAATTTTAGCGTGTCTTGCAGTCTGCAAGCCAATTATTCACAACGCTTTCACCTGTTTAAGTGATCTTAACAAAACGAAACTTTGTACAGAAATTGTTGGTCAAAGGCAGAGAATGACGGCTGTTGGTGATAGAGGATAGGTACATGGAAAAAATATGTGCATTGCTAGATTTACTTTATTATGTTCGTTGGTTGTGACCCATTTTTTATTGACTGTATGTTATTGAAGAGGAACGCTGCGGATACTAAACAACACGTGGCATATAAAAGCTCCCGTATTTTTTTCATGCTACACATTCTCCACATAAGGGACATTGAACATTTCTTGAAAGTGTTCTCAGTAGGTCAAAAACTTTGTCTTTGTGTATATGACATTCAATGACTTTCTTTCTCCCTGAACAACTTTCTTCAATAATCATGTTAGTCAACAAGAAAAACATCTTCCTCAAACTGTTGCTATTATCTTTGTAATAGAACACATCATATCAGCTATTTTTCCTGCTGTACCACCTTAAATGGAGTTTCACCTTCCCTGTGAAAATATAAATGTTAATAGCTTGATCAGCTATCATAATATCTGATAGACGAGTATTTTCTAGAGCGCATAGTACCAGCATCTCTCAAGCGAGCAGCGTTTCGTAGCAGACAATCAGGCGTGATATGATATTTTACGATCGAAATATGTGATTTGTGACTTCAAAGGGGTGCTATGGATTTTTAAACCTTGACTCTCCATTGGTGATTCCCCTGTTTTTGGCTGTCTACCAACTCCGCCCTGATGTTTTCCTGTATTCGAATCACTTGCCGTCTGTCATTATGATTGAATTAACTTGTCCTTGTGAGGAAAACTTTTAGTCTTGGCTGACAAATACTATAGCCTTTGCCAAGAAATTTGATCAGGCGGCTGATCTGTGGACTTCTTGGCCACAGCGCTTGGCACGAGAGGGTACTGTGCAAGCTCTGTTTGCTTGTGCATGCTCCTTTGGGTTAACTTAACAAGTCCATACCCACTGCCCTTAAGAACCTAGGACTTGAACTGATGAACAGTTCATTCGAAATCTGGCTTTACAGGAATTTGAACGCATGGCAAGTCACTAGTGAGCGTCCTCCACTGAATGCCAAGTGATGAAAATTCTTAGAAAAGTGTGCTTTTCAGAAAGTTTCCTCCCACTTTACCCCTACAAGTTCGCTGGTTCCCCATCAAAGTCACTCTGGTCTTGTTAACAAGGGCAATACATGTGCTATTAATGCACTCATACAGTGCTTCACGAAACTCAAAATCTCTTTGGTAAAATCTTTATTCTGACCACCAAATCATAAGTCCACTCCGAACATCTGTGCTTAAAGTTATCAAACTGTTGAAGAGCGGGTAGGGACCTGCAGATCCTTCTCATTTCATTAAATCTCTGCAAAGTGTTGGTGCGCAGTTGTAACATTGATCTCTGTGAGCAACAAGACACTGCAGAACTTCTAACGTACATCATCAATGAACTATGCCAACAGTCTCTTGTGGCTACAGACTGCATCAAATACTGTGTGCAAAACACTATATTTTGTAATGTATGCTCCATGGAGCGCCAGGTTAAAGATCCTTCTTTCATTCTTCAGTTGTCAGTTTTAAGCTCCCTCCAGGAGTCTGTGGACTCCTACTTTAGTCCGGAGGAGCTAACTTCTGCCAACCCATGTTGTTGGAATGCCTCGCGTGAACAGCGCTCAGTTATGGTACATTGTGGACGGTATTTGATCATACGATTAAAACGTTTTTTAACTGCACCCGATGGATCGCAGACAAAAGATTTGTCGAAAATGAGCCTCCTCTCTATGTCAACGTTTCTGTCGACACGGTTATCTTTTGCAGGAAAGGGTTTCGCTTGGTTGTGACTGTTAATCACAGTGAGTCTTTGCTCAGTAGTCATTACACTGCTTACATCCGTCAACAGTTGAATAAATGGTTGCAGTGCAATGGCAAGGCCGTTGTCGAATTAAGCTGTCCAAATGGAATCGGCAGAAGTGCGTACTTGCTATTCTATTATTCTATGCACAAGTGTAGTATGCTGGAACTGGTAGTAGCTGTACACTACTGCTTGGGCTGCCCACACAAGCAATTCTAACTGCTCTAAGGATGTTCTTTTCAGGCGTTGATATAACTTTTTCTGATTGCCCAACAAGATCGCTCCAAATGTCTGAGAGCAGATGCATGGACAGCGAACCACCTGACAGGAAAAAGCAGCCCAGTGACTCTGATTTCTAATTGCTTCAGTTTGCTGCAAAAGACTGTGGCTGGTAGCTGTCTGTGTAAGCAATACTCTACCCTTTACTCTCGAACACTCTGAATCACTCAGCGTGCATTGGTATTTAATACCAAACGCACATTGATCAAAATTTATGCAGCTTGGCGATACAGATAAAACATTGCTTCTGTACCATGTACGACCAAAGAACTTGAGCGGTCCTGTATGGTCTAAACTACTGGAGACCGTAATACCAATGTTACCTTGATAAGTCACACAGTTGTTGCATCAGCACACGAGAATGAATAAAAAATTCCCAGTAGTCCAAGTTATGTGTCACATGAAGAGAAAGCTTTCATATGACATGATAACATTTTCAACCGCGCCTACAACTTATGGAAAGAATGCAAGAAAAAACTTTATTTGCCCAGGTTGAACTTGTATGACCTGGAGGGTACAGAACATTAGAGCAACAGATAGATACTACCCAACAACATCTCTCCAGAAATGTTATCTGTTTTATGCTTTCTAGAGGAAAGCAGCGCTGAGCTATCAAATACAATCGGCTTATATTTATTCAGTAAACAACTGCAATTCAATTTTTGATTCACTAAGGTCTACTACCCTTTCACGGAAAGGTTTTCATATCAGCCCCATCTTCAGCTGGCATTGCGCGTCAATAAATGAGCAATCTAGAGGTTTCCTTGTTGCACATCAGTCAGTCGATGGTCACACGTCTCTAACAATAGAATGTTGTAGGAAGCATAGAAAAGGTATCCACAAAGTTTTATATGGAGTAATCAGTCACCTTGGGCATAAGTTTCTACGTTTGGGAACACAAATCAAAATTGTAATTGCCTGACATTTTGCCATGTACCTTCTAAAGTAGCCCGACATTTGGACGGAACCGCCCAACATTTATCGGGTATCGGGCCGTTATATGGAGGCCTGGGCACTACACTTGTTTGTATTATGCTAGACCTGTGATCACATTGCTCTGGTTTTTACCCTGCTCAAAAGGGCATGAATGCGAGTGGATACTCCATCATGTAGGTGTGCCAACACATAGACCAAAACAGTGCAATACTTAGTTGTCGAGTACCACATGGTAGTTGTCTGTATTAGGTGACCATTATGTTAAAACAGTTCACCATGAAATGCCTCCCGCACGTATTTTGTTTGAGTGCTTCAAAAGTTTTCCGCTTTACTATTTCACTCATCTACACATACCAGATTATCAAGTGGCTCTACAACAGAAATATATCAGGTACAAGAAGCAGGTTGTTTCATGTAGGGCGTGCTATAACACCTGCACGCTCTGATAGATACCTTGAACGCCGTAGGCGTGCTATTGTTTTTCCTCAAATAACTCAGAACCATCGTTTTTGTTCTCAAAGCTTTACTGCAAATTAATCTAGCCACAAGAAAATAAATAACGATAGTTGTATACCATATCAGGTATCAAATCTGTATCGTTACAGCTACTACGACAAAAATCTCCTGAAAAGGCATGAAATAGCAGCATTCTCAGCATTGCAAAAGGGAGTTTTCTTATGATCTAAAAGTGATCAGTGCATAGTTGTGCTCCTTCAAGAGCAATCAGCAAATTCACTGTAGACTATATTTGAAGACAGGGAAAACTGTAGACCTTTTGGGAAGGAGAGATTTAACTTTAGTGCGTGGGTTACTTCAAATTGTTCTCTAATTTTAAGTGTGAAGTGTAGGCACAATGACCTCTGAGTGTTGCAGCTGATATTACTAAATGTGAAAGGATGAGTTAGGTCTATATGACGATGAGCATAAAACGAAGCATTTATACACAATGCTTCACTCACTCTTTGCATTCGGTCTGGTTTGCTCCCCAATCTGAGAAAATGACACATGTATCCTAAATCAGCACTTTTTGTGACAAAAAGTGCACTTTTCCACTCTTTCATGTACGCCTCACAGTATTTTTTGTGGGGCACCCCCTCCCATCGAAAATGCCCTCTGCCCTCCCCTTCAAGGGGCCACTGTCCTCCCCTCTTATGTTGATGGTCTATGGGAAACCCAGGGTGTGAGCACTAAACAATAGCCAGAGAATCATCACTGGAAGCACACCTTTTCCATCTCTTGCCTGTATCCTCCTGAGGAACACCCTGACTGCTTGTTTAAGAGGCTGCTTGCATTGTGTTCATCAGCACAATGGCTTTTCCAATTTTTTTCCTTTGTAATTGTCTGTTCCTCACAGTAAAAAAATTGGCTGCATGACGAACCCCCCACCCTTTGCATTCGAGCAACAATCACTATTCTCATTCTGAGATGATTTTCTCAGCTATGTCCAGGATTGAATAGTACGTGATAAGGACACAAGAGTGAACATGCGTAAACAAGAGCAGACAAAAATGAAAATCTGCCAGTCGATAGAAATCTTCGGAAAATTTTTTCAAATTTTTGGAAAGAAAGAGAGTGAAAAAAAATGTTTATTTTCAGGGAGAGTTGCAAGGAAAGTGCAAAACGTTTTTCTGTGAGGGACTGACAAATTTTGGCGATCAAGCTCAGCCCAGTCCGCACAACTTCATATCCTTCATGTATGCAATGCAAACAAAACTGCTGGAAGTTTTTTTGTTATGGAACCACGACATGCATACAGCTACATCAGCGAGTATGTTCAGTCAAAGTTGCCGTGCTGGGATTTCTCCTAGCAGTTTCGTGACAGCTGGTTTTTTTCGGAAGCTTGATTTTTCGATTCAGACAGGTTTGATTTCGTGTTCGCTGAGCATGGTGAGCATACTTCTCATGTTCAGGGCAAAGCTCTGGAAGCCTTAGGCATATCTACAATCTTTAGATTGTGGAAAGCTTGCCAGCACCAGAAAGCCATAGGAGCTGTCATTAGAAGTATATGAATACTGGGAGGGTCCAAATAGCTTTCATTGTGCATAATGGAATGCTTCCTTCTCTGCCAGAGACTTGAGTAGAAAGATTGGGTTTGGAAATATGTGTTCTTTTTTACTAAGACTAAGGTAAACATTCAATTCAAACCTCAAGCAGAACTGTGAAAATAAATTTTTTACATTGATCAATTATCCTGCGTCTTAAACAACCATCCACTCTTCCTACAAAGTGTTAATGGTGCTACCACGGGTTCTTATGGAAAATTGTCCCAGATTGTGCAGAGTAAGTAATGTTCTGTATAGTGAACGGCTGGAATCCATTAGGTAGTATTTTTGCATCAAACTCTAACTGAAATGTTGACGGTCTGCGGGGACACCTATTTTGTTACCCATGGAGTGGACGGGGTTGTACCACTCCCCCCCGGGAAAACATACTTCCACTATAGCTAAAGGAATGAAACTTGGCACACGTATTCATAATCATAATAGAAGGTCACATGACAAGTTTGGCGCTCATTGACCGTCTGGTCTGTAAATTATACCTCTTTTAAGTCATTAAGTTAATAGAAATAGCTGTGTTTAACAAAATATGAAAATATTTTTAACAAGTTGCTCAAACTTATGCAAATAGGACCAAATTTGGATGTAGATTACCAATTGGCGATAGGAAACGATTGCCGAGAACAGAAAGTGAATTTCTCAATTATTTTGGTACTTATAGGCTGGTCAGTAAATTCTCAGTCATCCACTGAGTCCTTGGGAACAGGTGGTTGCCACGCCCATTTACCCCCCTTGGCAACGAAAATTTGCTTAAACAATGTCTGGGGAAATTTTGGTAGCACTTGTGAAGTTTCAGAACCAACGAATGAGTGAATCAGGAATTACAGTAACTTTTGCACAAGGAGGGGGTGGCACCACCCCCCTGTCCCGCGGACCGTTAACACAAAGGTACACAACGGTGCCCCTCTTTTCGTTAAATATTTCTGCTGCTTGGATCAGACAAGTTGGAGTATAAGCTAACACGATAAATACTTTTGGATTATCATGTTTCTTAGACAGAAACAGTAAATCGATCACCCTTAAATGGAAGTTCTTAAAGGAGAACTAATGACAAGAAATAATTTAACTTCGAGTGATAGCAACAACCATGGAGATTCCCTTCTTGGCACTATGTTTCTCCTATCACATTTGTTCGCCCTGTCTTATTTTAATTTTGGTGTCAGTTTTACGCTACACACTTATCCCCATCTTGGAGCCTCAACAGAGCGAGAAGAAGGTCTGCATTCTATAATAATTACGTTAAGTCTGTGACGTCAAACCAGCTGCAGCAATACAAAGTTCTTAAACGAAAATGAATTGTACAAAACGCCGATGAGACCGATTTTTTTACACAAAAATGAAATAGTAAGGCCATGTTAAGTTGACAATCTGATATGCATAAGCGCCTGTGTCTAAAAAGTTATGTTTTAGACAACTAAGTTTTCTGATCGGCAGTAGCAGAAGGCTGCTCAATGATTTTGACCCTTTGATTTTGACTTTTGAGTTTTGAAAATCAATCTAGCTTTGATTGAATGAAATTGGAAAACGGTCATATTCTGGACCGCTCCGTCATTGCAGTACATTCTTCTATTGCAGTTTTTCTGGTGTTTTACATACTTCGCTGGAAAGGTGTTTCTTCAGGGTTGTATCACCTTTTACAAAGACCCCTCCTGTTGAAGGTTTAACCACTTCAAGCAATGGAATATGCTTCAGCTTTCAGGGCTTTGCCTGGGACCAACCCTGGACGTGCTTCTATCTAGCGCCTCAAAAATGATGAAAATTCATTCTTGGCAGGAAAAGCGGAGGAAGCACAAAGTGCTTCGATTAGTGCCTGTGCCCATATATCTCTCAACCTAAACACTGCCTCCATTCTGCATGGATTGGTATGCTTTTTATATTTATGAGATCTGAAACATCAATCTTTCCGTTCTTTCAGGTATGGTGAAGAGGGTGTCCAGATTGATCCTCAACAGCAACAATATCAATATGCAGCACAACAACAGCAACAGCAGCAGCAGCAACAGCAGCTTCATCAAGATGCAACACAACAGCAACAACAGCAGCAGTCAGCTCCCCTTTATGCTGGCTTTGAAGCTCAGCAACATCCGCATTACAATATAGCTTCACCACCAGAATTAATCACAGGATGCTACCACGAGTTTCGAACAAGTCAGGAAAATCACCTGAGAGGATGCTTCTGGTATGGATAATAGCCCCAAATTTCTCTTTTCTCTTCATAGGTTTTGAATTGGTTTTCTTAAGCACGAGCATGTAAATTTGATTCAACAAGGCTTCAAGAAGTCTTATGATGTTCAATGCATCAATGCCCCTTTTGTAGAGTCTGTTGAGATCTTTCGATTGATGTATAATTTGTACACTAAAAGCAAACTGGGGGACTGAAAAAAAACACCTAAACTTTCATTTTTTTCTCATTCCTGGTAAACACCTGCCATAAGCAAAAGCTTTGAAAAGTCTGTAAAATACTCGTAACGTTTGACTAAAGATTTTCAACTGTTATGACTTCTGAGGGTTTGCAATATCCTGAATCTGTTCTTGTCATTGATCCAGAATGTTACCGTGCAAAGGATGGAGGTGTCTAATCTTCTTCCCGGGCTCAATATGCTCAAAATGTTGTTATTTGGAGTATGGCTAGATCCAGCCATTATGTTTCGTAATTGTTGGTGTGACACTTAATTAATCATGTTATGAGCCACATCTTGCAACTTTTTGTGTTGACAGTGGCCATTTTCATGGTTTTTCAAAAATATTTTTAAATCTGTTCATTGCTGTTATATATTACATATCTTTTCACATCTGTATTACTTTTGAAATATTTAGCATGAAACTGGGTAGCAGTATAGTCATTACGGTATGGATCATTGTTATGTTCACATGTGGGAAAACCTTTGTTCAGCCTGGGCTTGGTTATTTTTGGGAGGACAGTTGTCATTTTAGGTGTTCCCAATAAATATTTTTTTTGAAATGCTCTGTGTAAAACTGCAGAGCGGTAGTTCTCATCATATGTACGATGCACCATATCATGGAAACTTCTTGGTCCGCCTGGGAGTGACTGTTAATGTTTGGGAGTATTTTTTAAATATGTAAACATCCATTCATGAAGTCGAAGTTACTTTGAGAGTATAACTTAGTGGCAGTTCTAGTTACAGCATGGACCAGGTGTCACATCTGAGAGAACTCATACTCGTCTTGGGTGTTGCCAGTTATATCTAAAATTGCCCTTTTTTGGGGGGGGAGGGGCGTGTTCTAGGAATATTTCAAGATATATTTGTTATTTTTCTGCTGATTTTTGTGCAAAACTTAATGGCAGCTGTAGTTATGTTTTAGCGCATATGTCACATCCAGCTTTGAGAATTGCTGGATAACAGCCGTACGCGGGTACGTACATCTCCAGCAAAGTTGGTGTGCGCCAGGTACAACAGTTCATAACTATTTGTTTATCCACAGACACCTTAAACTACAAGCACACAGAGTTGCAATGGTTTTGGCCTCATTCTGACTCCAGGACGCATCAATGGTCATGTCTCGCAGCACTTGTTTACATTTGATATGACAATCGCAGACAGTTAGGAGGCTCATCAGATGCAGCTATATGCTCTAACTGTAGTATTGAATGGCAATGTTTACTAGCAATATGATAATTAGACATAGTTGTTGGCAGTGATCTTTTCCCACTCTGTTGACAAGTTGATCATTGTGTGTACAACTTGAGATTTTTGTGGAAGAAAAAAGTTTGGTGTACCTGATGAGGTACTTCCACCACATATTTTACAACATTGCTGTGCAGAAATGCAGATTCATAGATCTAGCCTCACAGGCGCCCGGTGAATTCTATGCGACCTCTGTAGGGTAGTTTCATGGCTCACTAGCTCATATCCAACAGAATTAACTTCAGATCCACAAGCTAGATGAGATTGCAAAATCGATAGGTGGAGATGTTGATTTATCGAATTCGTTTCCACAATCCGCATAACTACTACTGTGAAGTGAAGTGACCTGTTCAGTTTCCTTAGGTAGTGGGGCCAGATCGTTCAATGGAACTGTGGATTCAACACCATTTTCATGTCTGATACATGCATACTGAAGATTAGCGTCTATGATGTGAACTTAGTCAACAATGGTTCATACTTGCTCTGACGAGCATGACATTTCAATAGAATCAGACCAGGAGAAGAGAGTCAAAGTGATATGGATAGTCCAGATGATGTACGTCGCTGATACATAACTAAGAATTCGTTCATGAGGTGGCATACTGGTTGCAGCTGATACCAAAGTTCTGATGGCATGCAGAGCGTCAGGAAGAACCGTTTCCCAGAGACTTAATGATAGTCCCCTATACTTCAATACAAATGTCACTGTGTTCCAAATTGTACTGATATATCTCTCTGCTAGACCATTACCTTGTGGGTGATATGGAGTTGACCGGCTTGTGACATGACTATGCCTTTGATATATACGTAACTTTTCGGTTCATTGCTGGTAACACTGGAGCCTCAGTCAGAATGCACATAAAGCTGGAATTCCAAACAGAGAAAATATTTGGCACAATCCTAAAATATCAGTACAGCAGTCAAATCAGCACATGGGATGGCGATGGGAAATACTTGTAAACAACAGTTAATATGTACTTGTTCTTAGATGTTGTAGGCAACAGACCCTGGAAGTCAGTATTAAGTCTCTCCATAGGCTGAGTAGCTTTTGTCAAATGATTTGTATTAGGTTTGAAGAAACGGGGTTTACATTCACAGCAAATCTTACAAGACTTTAGTCTTATTTTGAACATCTCATATTGAATGTGGCAGGTTTTGTTGATGAATGAGGTTAATCATGTGTGAGACTCCAGGATGGCATAAACTATCATGCAGTTGATACAGTAAATCCTTGTTTATGGCAGAGCAATAAATTCTACTTAATGTGTCAGGACCTATATTTTCTGTACCTGGGCAATATAAAATATCAAACGAGTAGCATGATAACTCAAGATGCCATCAGTATATCTTGTAATTCTTTCTTTTTTGTCTGTTTTGTTGATCAAACATAAAAGAAACTGATTTCTGATCATCTGATCTATTATCAAGGGGGAATGACGCCAGTGTCGCACAGATTCTATGATAGCTCAGGCTTCTTTCTCCGCTGGAGGCCACTTCACCTCTGCTCCATGCAGTGTCTGGGATTAGAAGGCAACAGGTCTGCCAGATTGGTTAAGGACTCCGGCTAACGCAATGTCAGGAGCTTCGTATTCGAGTTCAAATGACTTGGTCAAACTTTGTCTAGAGTAAAAAATTGTGGCCTCTGCCTCGTCCGATGTTAATGCCATGTAAGTCGATACCTCTGATGTGAATGACTGTGAGATCGCATATGAAACAATTTTTGCTGATTTTCCTGCATCATTTTCCTGGTAGAGTCCTTTGAGGATTCCTGTCGATCCTTACTCTGAATTCTTTGTTTGGTTAGTACTAAAACTTTGGCATTGTGTAAACAAACAAGATTGCCAGCTAATTCTTGTTCAAAGAGCTCCTTTTTGGATGTTTGAAATGGTACATATGCCATTGCCATTTAGAGCTGATCTTCAATGCTGCATGTAGAACTATTTTTCAATCCTCTGAAAGCCAACCTACAGGCAACGTAGCAGCTCATGTGTTTATATGCCTCAAACAACCCTGGTATATCAGAGTAGAAAGATATAATTCACATTTCGATGATCTGCTTAAGAGGATTGACATCAAACAGGTTATGTACGGTAAATATAATATTTATATGCTTGCATGCAAGATAATGTATGACATGTTGGTATTGTGTATGGGTATCTTTGGTCGTTTGTCAAGTTTTCCTGACTGTCCCTTTCACGGAACGTGTTTTTTGTCAATTACTCTTACAGGCTTCAGCAAACTTCTTGCTGCACTCTTATATCATTTTATGTAAAAGAAACATTTACTCAGGGCACCTGACTAAAAGTCAATTTCCCTCCAAGTATCAAAGACGAGCACTCGCATGTTCTCTAAAGTATTGCTCTCTGGAAATATAGCTCTTTGTTTCTTGATCTGACCTTTTCAGCTGAATAGTGATGAGCTCGTATGGGGATTTCTCCACACAGTTTTCGTGACTACCCTTTTTGTGCAAAGGTTGAGTATCAGTTGACTGATTTGATTTTGTTTTCTTGAAGTTACGACTCCAGCCAGTGCAGTTGATATTTTTTGTGATATAGCTGGCCATTGTGAGCCTCACTGTTAGTTTTAAGGCTTGGCCCTGGAAGCTTTAGCTATAAGTATCTTTGAAGTGCAAAAGGCTTTCTCACAGGTCAGCATATTGCCATCGAAAATTCCATGAAGATCACAAGAAGTATATGAATGTTAAATCGGTGCCATCAGAATGCAATGGCATGCTTCCCAAATTAACCTGGATTCACGCAAAGATGTATACACCTTCAGGATTCTTTCTAGCCACTTTTCTAGGTCCGCTAATAGAATGTAAGAAACTCAATTTGCTAAAAATTTGCAAAGCAATTTCCAGTCTACATTCACCAGTTTAAACCACTTCACAAGGAACTATAACATGACTGGACAGAGACATTTCAATGTGAAGTGAATACATGCTTGAAAAATAATTCCTAAAGACTTAGAGCCTGTTTCATCAAATATATTAATGCATTATTTGTTGAAAATGCTTTCTACATTCTTCCTTATCCAACAAAATTATGTCAAATTTTAAAAATTGAGTTACCAAAACTCAATATTTCTTTAAGAACCGGCCATAAGCAAAAGTAGCTAGAAAAAGACCTTTATTCGGAAAGTAATGATTTTAGATAAATATTATGCAACGACCATTGATTTGTCATTGGTTTGTTATTCAAACTGAGCTCTGTGTCATCCAACTGAGAGGTTGATTTTTTATTTCAGGTCACCTGATGGGCAATGCCTTCTAACAAATAGCGATGATAATATTCTAAGGACGTTTAATCTTTCTGATGCATTTGATGCTGGCAACAATAACTTGGAGATGGTAGGTTTATCTTCTTCTGGTCTGCCTATTTGCCTGTCAAATGAATATCAGGGTGAGTACTACAGATACATAGTACTGGAAATGTGTTGCCGGATTGTTTAAATTGCATGTCCTCATTATTCAAAATACTGTTTTCCCATTAGTCCGCATTTGATGATGTCAAACATTAAAGTTAAATTTTTCAGGCATTTCTGATTTCCTGGATAAAAAGCAAATTTAACACATGAGTGCTGCATATTCTGAGTTGAATTTCTTGTTTCAAATCAAACATGTACATACAGGTGAGCCCTGCTCTTTCATATGGTGAAGAGATGGAATGGATGGAAACTGTGTCATGTATGTTCCGAGAAAAAATATGTAAATAATGTGGACATGTCAGAAACAGACGGGATTCTTATTGTAGCATCGGTTTTTACTGATTAGTGGCTGACTTCCTGTTTTCTTGGAGAGGGTATTGTGGATTGATCAGAGATGATGAGGTCTACACCCTCACACTCAACAAGCTTACATATATGGAGTATTTGGAGATGGAATCCACCCCAGGCATGTTTTTCTTTCTGTACAGACATTTCCTGGCCAGCCTAAAGGGCTGTGTTTTAGCTGACTTTTCCACAAATTTATGTATTTTGCATTTAAAATAAATTTTGTATATATGGTAATGCCTCGAATAAGCGCCCACCCTAGAAGTGAAATTATTGAATAAGCGGCCCCCTCGAATAAGCACCCACCTTTCAAATAGGCGCCCACCCTTCAACCTTCAGAACCGGGTGCTTAATTCAAATTTTGGCCAAGATAGTAATGGAAAGGTGATGTAGTAATAAATGTTGGATAAATGCCACAGTTTGTTTAAGGTTGCATTCTTACTTTTATCTTTTTCATCATACAAACATGGGCACTTCTTTCTATTTTAAATTGTTTGTAGATCTGTTTTTTAAATAAGCACCCCTCATATAAGCACCCACCCGGGCTCTTATTCGGGGCATTACAGTATATCTGTTATTTTTCAGGAGATATCAATTTTTTTCTGGCTGTCCTTGGAGAATTCCCATAGGGCTCTTAATATACATGTTGATCAGTACTGATTACCACAGACCTCTTAATGATCGCTGGTGACACGCGACATGGAACCAGGGATACTTTCAGCCCTGCAATACTGTCATGAGATGCTACTATGTATCTGTTACACGTTTTGTGAGTCTGGCACGAGTTATATTGAACTTAGCAGAGGGTGGAATGCACCTGTGATGCCATACCCGTAGCTACCTTGAACAGTCTACACTCT
>JAOBRC010256242.1:0-14123 GCA_027575255.1 Scolionema suvaense
AATTAAACTGCAAAATCCTGCACCCTTTGAAGCCGATTCCAAAGATTCGCTGCACGCAGTGCGGCGCGAATCAATAATTCTATCATTCGAAAATCTAGCAATCCAGCGTCAAAGTGAGGTGGGGAAAACAGTCCTGAAGATCTAAGATACAAACCATCCTGCATCAGCAATGAACAAAAGGGACACCAGAACAGTCATCCAATCATGGCAACACGGCCAACTAGTATGGCAAGTACTGAACCCCATAACACCTTAGTTACAGAAGGTGAAAGTGAAGCAAGCCACACTGAACGACAGCAAGAACGGATCTTTCTCATATGCACAGTAAGGCAACAAGCGAAGAAGCCTCAATCAACTCAGAAAAGGGAACATGAAAACTGACAACAGTCTATGCAGGTAGCTTACCTACATCATGAGCTCAAGATCATGATATATTCCAATGTCTCGAAATTCGAGAGGAGACATGTCAGGAAGTAAAGCCCGCAGCCTTAAAAAGGAAGAAATCCAGAGGAAGAACTCTGGTCATACACATTCATAACAACATCACCTCCGTAGGCACAGAAATTAATGTCGCAGGATGATATCAGCAAGAACAGAGAGCCAATATCAGCACCCTAAATCCGTCACCAATGAATTTCCCTCACCAATAGGTATGCTGGTTCATCCAACAAGAAATATGTACTAAGGGAAATGCACAGACACACACCGTCAGACCCACTCTCACCTTGAAAATCAAATCATGCCAAATCAAGTGATGGGTCAGAAAGCAAGGCACACAACAAAAAATTCTATGGTAAAGAACACCAGCAAATTTTTCAAAGAAGTTACATGCAACAGGGGCAAGTCTAGCTGATACAGCACAACCCACAATAAGATGGTTTGACCCCACAAAATGAAGGAAGATACAACAACAATGACAGTGGAGCAGGGATCATGTCTCACCCAGTTGTAGATGGTACTTCGCGAGTTGATGCAGTCCCAAACCAAAAACATGAACACACTTCAGGAGCAAGCAAAACAAAACAAAAAGCAGCTAGCTATACCCACCATTTTTTACTCATTTTCAGTGCTTAATATAGTAGTCTCGGCACCAATTTAAATTTGTGCCGACTTCCTACCGGTTATTTAGTAATCTTCCGAAGAGTCTGTGTGGTCACTTTCCATGATTTTTCTCGAAAGCGTGACATTCCGAAAACTTTGCCTTCATGTTGCAGGCCCGGACTAACATATATGAAACTAAATTTTGCTAAAAACGCATCAGCTTTATGAAGTTGTTGGCTGATAAAAAAGGCCGCACTGAACTTCGATAAAATTGAAAATAATTTGCATTTTAGTCGGAATTTGGAGCACGTGGACAAAAAATGTGCCTCAAACTTAAGCAATAAAATCAGTCTAATCATCCAGTAACGGTAATTTTTTTTCTTCTTAACTGGAATAAGGGTAAAATTTCCTTGGTTTTAGGCTAGATTGCTTTGCCGCAGAGTGTTTTATTGGTTCAGAAATACAGAAAACACAAAATATTGGACGTTTTTAGGTGTAGATACGATACTAGAAACACAGCCAGGACATGTAGAAAACAGCACATCAATTGAAAAAAGAGACAAACAAACAACAAAAAGAAAAAACATTTTTGAAGGACGAGAATCTAAGCGGGGTGCCGTCAAGAGAGATCACCAGACAAAAAGAACACACCGAGGAAGGAGGATTCAGAATGCACTACGACACTTTAAGGTTATATATATTCAACAATGTAAGGGGGCTAAAATGAAAAATCCAATCCATCCTCTAAATCAAAATCACCCAGAATGAAAAGATTCTTTTCAGTAAAGGTGCAAAATTTTCTAACCTAAAACTGATTTTCATTAAAAAGACCAAACTGTTCAACTTAAATAAAAGCCATGTCAATGCGTGAAATATCCCCAAAATGTACTTTCAATTTTGAGGCAATGTGGGCTGCATGTTGGGATCAGAAATTGGCAACTAAAACGCATCGATTGTTAGGCAATAGTTTTGTTTCATCTGTCCTTCTAGGGGTGCCAGTATCAAACGACACACTACGTCAAGGAAGACCATTATTACCCCAAAAATGGGGTATAGGGTGGGGTATACGGCGCGTATATACGCCACTATGATAAAACTTATTCTAGAGTCTACATGACGGCATCAATAGTGCAGAAACTTGGTAACTTCAGGCCTTAATTTAGCATTCATTTGCATGCGATTATCGCACCCAATGCCCTCAAAATCTGTCAAATAAATGCCCTTTTCTTTTAAATTTTTCTCCATCTGCGCCAATTTGTGATGATTGTGATTTCAAAAGTGCCCTCTTCAGGAAAGAACGCACGCTGCCCTAACAAGCTGTAATATGCTCTGGAATATTATTACAGCAAATTCAAAGAAAATATGAAGATGAACCAAAACACAATACAGATGTGAACACCGCTACTGCTTGCAGACACATTGAGACAACAGCGTTGAAACTCTGAAGAGTCAGCAGAACTATCTGCTTATAGCAGGGAAAAAATTGACTGATTACTTGACAAGGAAGAAATGGAAAGCAAAAAATAGCCAGACCGTAGCCCAAAAATCCACTATCAGAAACAGACAACGCAGACCACCAGAATCCTTCAGGGTGAAAGCAGCAGAGATTCCGGCTGTGGCTTTAACCATGCTCTACAGGCCCCCGAACGTCATAAAGAAAGGTGAGAAAACAACAGATACAACAACAATACAGAGTTGATTCTTTAAAATCAGCATTGTCGGAGCATTGCAAAGGGAGATTGTTAGGCTATCCCTTAGGAATTGATGAGACAATGACATTAAATACTCAATGTCTTTGTAGGTTCAAACCCCTTTCTGCTTGCACAAATGGGCAAATCTGTGGCACCTGCGAGGCTATCAATAGGATTGGCTGGTTGTGACATGTGTCACAGAAAATTTGATGGTGCAACATATGAGATGGGCTAGGAGACAGTCAGGCATAGCCTGGCATCATTTTCTTGACGATAAAAACCATGGAAAATCATAGTAAAACATCAATATTTTCCGAACAGCATATCTTTTCAGCTAATGGTTGCGGTGGTGATAGGGAATAGAACTGTGCTTCAAAAAATGAGGTATACTGCTACATCCAAGATGTTTTCTTTAATTTCGACTTGGCATTCTGACATCGGTGCAGGAATTGTCAAAACTAGCCCGTGGATGTGTTGGGAACGTATTCAGCTTTGTTTCAAATATTTTTGACACAATCCCCAGCAGTATTTAGGTCACAACATCGACATTCGTAAGATACAGCCTTTCTTGGGTGATTTTTGGCACTTTTGACATCATTTTAACAACATTGCCGTCAAGTGACGGGTCTGATTTTTGGCTCCTTTTGAGAATTGCGCAAGTGCTATCTAATTGTGAAGAGTTTATGTTCAGCCTATATTTGTGTTTTTTTGAGTGATTCACAGTCAAAGGTGAAAATTAGACAAAAATGGCAAAGATAGATATTTTAGAAATAGTGCTAACTTTTAGTAGTATTTTGCTTATAGTTTCGACAGAGGTGTATCAGTTGAAGCTTTCATAGATGATAATATAACATCAAAAGGTTTGGCATGATGCAGTAGCGAAAAGTAGATATGAGCATATTTGGTCCATATTTGGAGTTATCGAAGGGAGCAAAACTGGCAATTTTTCAGTTTTGCATTTAAAATTACCCAAAACTTATACCATGATCATAGCGCTGTCAAGCCAATTTCACCATCACAATGCCTAATTTGTTAATAATCATTGGGAGGAAGAGTCACTTTTCACGAAAGTTGAGTGTCACAGGCCTGAAATGATGACGTCATCAAAACGAAAACACTTTTCTTTGATGCACCATATGATGTTCTAAGTCTATGTCAATGTTTCATCTGAGTAGGATTTGATATACTTCAGAATTTCACAAGCCAATGTGAAAAATAAGGTGTTTAAAAGCTTATTTGTGACATAAGGAGGTATTAAAACAAGTTTCATGCCCACTCAACATTTAGAAAGTCACATGTCAGGCGGTCCAAAACACATTTTATGCCCGTTTTTGGCAGTTTTTGCATATTTTACACCATGTAATGTCAGGACAGCAAACATGCGGTACAAATATGATACGCAAATGGTTTGTAACAACTTTCTCTTGGACCAATAAGATATTGCAATGGTATATAAAATTGTTTGCAGGCTAACATGCATTCATGTGACTTTTTCCACGACACATTTTGCTATTTTGAAATAGCTCTTGACCTCAAGTGACGTTATGGTGTCACCCCTCTTACCTCTTCGAATCAGATCTGGATGGTTACTTAAAAGCTCCTTCCCATAAAAGGTATCAATTTAATGCTATACAGCTTTCCTTATGTGTCTCTGAAATAACAACTGTTGTAAAGTCTTGTTTATTTATTTTTGGATGCTGTATTGAAAATATGCTTTCTAACAAGGAGCCGTGTGCAGAGATGAGTTCCCGACCTCTTTGCATTTGATTATCTTCTTGTCTTCTTGATTGGACCTTTTCAAATCGGTCAAAACCAAACAGCAGAAAAACAACCATTTTCTAATTCTCGAAACTTTAGCTCAGCAAATGAGGAAACAAAACTTAAAACTTAATGCTTGGTCCTTTCGAAGCTCCAGCGCTGGCGAAAGCCGCAAGCACAAGTAAATTGGATATACAAAAACCGGATAAAAAATTCAAAGCGACAACAAAAAAGCCCCAAATATTTGGTTGCATTACAATAATAATAACAATTCTGAAAAATTCAAATTGACTATTTAGAAAAAGTAGCTTACAACTTATATGATAAGGTAACAATAACGATGAGTTCATGGCAAACAAACAAAGCAAAAAAGGACAGGCATAATACAATTGTTGTTACTGATACATCCTCACTCAGGTTACAAAAACAAACAAATATATGCAATGCATTGCAAAGGATGGACGTGTTGGATCTAGCAACGGCTGCATCATTACGCATAAGCTAACACTTGTGAAAATGTGTGCGCCCAATAATGTTCCGAAGTTACGTCGAGGTCAGAGTGGTTCATCGATGCAATTTGTGGATCTTGAAGCCGACGGCTCCAGAGACCGGATGTTTCCCAGATGCTGAATTGATGACATCATGAATAATTAACGAGGTTATCGTTACCTTTTTCACATAAAATGATAGTTTACGATATATACTATTATTGTGGCAAGTGTGAAGTGTCACAGTGCATCCAAGCATGTTTTAGGTATCAGGGTATATATGCTGAAGTAAATTGACTCAGAGCTCAGTTAAAATGAGCTAAGGTCTCCGAACATAGCCTAAAACATTAAGTGTAGAATTCTTGATGACATATGTTTTCACTTGTTCATGCATTACTCTTAGAAAATGAGGCAAATTTTGTACCTAAGCTGGGAGTCTAATACATACCAAATTAGTGAAGCCAGGCATTGTTGATGCCTGTCCGTAAGACTCAAAGCAGTAGCTCTTAAGTGTTTTCTGTTAAGCATAAAAAAATAACAAGTCACATAATTAGTGGACTCCCACAAACTTTAATAAAGAAATCTACGTGTCAGATCATTTTTGACACAATCCCCAGCAGTATTTAGGTCACAACATCGACATTCGTAAGATACAGTCTTTCTTGGGTGATTTTTGGCACTTTTGACATCATTTTAACAACATTGCCGTCAAGTGACGGGTCTGATTTTTGGCTCCTTTTGAGAATTGCGCAAGTGCTATCTAATTGTGAAGAGTTTATGTTCAGCCTATATTTGTGTTTTTTTGAGTGATTCACAGTCAAAGGTGAAAATTAGACAAAAATGGCAAAGATAGATATTTTAGAAATAGTGCTAACTTTTAGTAGTATTTTGCTTATAGTTTCGACAGAGGTGTATCAGTTGAAGCTTTCATAGATGATAATATAACATCAAAAGGTTTGGCATGATGCAGTAGCGAAAAGTAGATATGAGCATATTTGGTCCATATTTGGAGTTATCGAAGGGAGCAAAACTGGCAATTTTTCAGTTTTGCATTTAAAATTACCCAAAACTTATACCATGATCATAGCGCTGTCAAGCCAATTTCACCATCACAATGCCTAATTTGTTAATAATCATTGGGAGGAAGAGTCACTTTTCACGAAAGTTGAGTGTCACAGGCCTGAAATGATGACGTCATCAAAACGAAAACACTTTTCTTTGATGCACCATATGATGTTCTAAGTCTATGTCAATGTTTCATCTGAGTAGGATTTGATATACTTCAGAATTTCACAAGCCAATGTGAAAAATAAGGTGTTTAAAAGCTTATTTGTGACATAAGGAGGTATTAAAACAAGTTTCATGCCCACTCAACATTTAGAAAGTCACATGTCAGGCGGTCCAAAACACATTTTATGCCCGTTTTTGGCAGTTTTTGCATATTTTACACCATGTAATGTCAGGACAGCAAACATGCGGTACAAATATGATACGCAAATGGTTTGTAACAACTTTCTCTTGGACCAATAAGATATTGCAATGGTATATAAAATTGTTTGCAGGCTAACATGCATTCATGTGACTTTTTCCACGACACATTTTGCTATTTTGAAATAGCTCTTGACCTCAAGTGACGTTATGGTGTCACCCCTCTTACCTCTTCGAATCAGATCTGGATGGTTACTTAAAAGCTCCTTCCCATAAAAGGTATCAATTTAATGCTATACAGCTTTCCTTATGTGTCTCTGAAATAACAACTGTTGTAAAGTCTTGTTTATTTATTTTTGGATGCTGTATTGAAAATATGCTTTCTAACAAGGAGCCGTGTGCAGAGATGAGTTCCCGACCTCTTTGCATTTGATTATCTTCTTGTCTTCTTGATTGGACCTTTTCAAATCGGTCAAAACCAAACAGCAGAAAAACAACCATTTTCTAATTCTCGAAACTTTAGCTCAGCAAATGAGGAAACAAAACTTAAAACTTAATGCTTGGTCCTTTCGAAGCTCCAGCGCTGGCGAAAGCCGCAAGCACAAGTAAATTGGATATACAAAAACCGGATAAAAAATTCAAAGCGACAACAAAAAAGCCCCAAATATTTGGTTGCATTACAATAATAATAACAATTCTGAAAAATTCAAATTGACTATTTAGAAAAAGTAGCTTACAACTTATATGATAAGGTAACAATAACGATGAGTTCATGGCAAACAAACAAAGCAAAAAAGGACAGGCATAATACAATTGTTGTTACTGATACATCCTCACTCAGGTTACAAAAACAAACAAATATATGCAATGCATTGCAAAGGATGGACGTGTTGGATCTAGCAACGGCTGCATCATTACGCATAAGCTAACACTTGTGAAAATGTGTGCGCCCAATAATGTTCCGAAGTTACGTCGAGGTCAGAGTGGTTCATCGATGCAATTTGTGGATCTTGAAGCCGACGGCTCCAGAGACCGGATGTTTCCCAGATGCTGAATTGATGACATCATGAATAATTAACGAGGTTATCGTTACCTTTTTCACATAAAATGATAGTTTACGATATATACTATTATTGTGGCAAGTGTGAAGTGTCACAGTGCATCCAAGCATGTTTTAGGTATCAGGGTATATATGCTGAAGTAAATTGACTCAGAGCTCAGTTAAAATGAGCTAAGGTCTCCGAACATAGCCTAAAACATTAAGTGTAGAATTCTTGATGACATATGTTTTCACTTGTTCATGCATTACTCTTAGAAAATGAGGCAAATTTTGTACCTAAGCTGGGAGTCTAATACATACCAAATTAGTGAAGCCAGGCATTGTTGATGCCTGTCCGTAAGACTCAAAGCAGTAGCTCTTAAGTGTTTTCTGTTAAGCATAAAAAAATAACAAGTCACATAATTAGTGGACTCCCACAAACTTTAATAAAGAAATCTACGTGTCAGATCAAAGAAGAGAATACTACGTAAACCATAAGATTTGCACCACAATCACAAAAACGTAATGAAGTGTAAAGGAAACATTAAGAAAAGACCCTAAAACAGCCATTACTGACATAAATTGCCACCCGCATGCTGAAGAACAACAAATTCCCAAGATATGAAGCATAAGTCATAACATATGCTTTGTTGTCCCTAAGATGAAAAAAACCATGAAAAACACCATTTTCGAGCATAAATTGCCACCTGCAAGGTGAACAAAATTTTTTTTCAAAATTCAGGCTCTGTCACTATTCGTCAATTACGGATTGTCACCTTCACACCAAATTTCAGAAAAATTCATTGAGCGTTATCCGGGAAAATGTGTTGGTGACAGACGGACGGAAGGAAGGATGGACAGACCTCATTTTATAGGACTCTTCCGCTAAAGCGGGAGTCCAGAAATGACAAGAATCAGATGAACATATTTTGACATATTTGGAAAAAAACTTGAAAACCACCATTTTTGGACGTAAATTGCCACCCGCAAGCCAAACAAGATTTTCAGGAGGCATGGCACCTGGTTCAAAACATAGCACGGAGTTGCCCCTAATATTCACACCAAAAGTGACAAGAATTGGATGAACAGTTTTTGACTTATTTGGAAAAAACAATGAAAAACACCATTTTTTGGCTAAAATTGCCACCTGCAAGCAAAACGAGATTGTCCAGAAACATGGGAAATGATTCATAACATGCATACAGTTGTCTCAAATATTCACACCAAAAATAACAATAAACAGGTAAACCATAAAAATCACCATTTTTGGACGTAAATTGCCACATGAAAGCCGAACGAGAGCTTTCCCAGATATGACACCTGGTCCACAGTATAACTACTATTGCCCTGCAGTTTCACACTAATAACCAGAGAAAAGTTAAAAAAACTATAAAAATGGCTGTTTTTGGGCATAAATTGCCACCTACAAGCTGAGCAATTTTTTTTTCAAAATTCCAGCTCCATCACTTTTCCTCAAATTACGGATTGTCACCTTCACACCAAATTTCAGAAAAATTCATTGAGCGGTTATCCGGGAACATGTGTTGGTGACAGAAGGAAGGACGGACAGACCTCATTTTATAGGACTGTTCCGCTAAAGTGGGAGTCCAAAAAGTTGATATCTTGACGACATACATAACACTGACCGAAAATTTCATAAAGAATCACAGAAATGTCTTGCCAAGCTTGCTTCTGCATGCATGCAACCAATTGGTCTACTAATCTGCCAGATGGATTCACGATCATCATCAGATTTGCCAACTAAGACGTTTCCCAAATACTGCATTTCATTTAAGAAGTCCTTCCTTCTATGCAGAAAGATACAGATTCTGTGGCATTATTATGACACGCACGTATGTTTTATTGGACATCCAAAGCTTTTGCATTTTTCTGTAAATTATCAGCTGCCGTATTCTGCTTCTTAGACAATGACGGTGTTCAAATCTGCACAATATAGCAGAGCAAACAAAACGTAAAAAATTGAGTTTTGTCCTTCCTGTAAGCCAAACTACTATGCCAAAGAGTATTATTTCATTAAGGCATTTACAATTATCTTAATTCTATCAGTATTTGTAGCACCTTACCAAACACGGTGAAAGATTGTAGACAGGGGTCGAAATAAGGTAAATTTTAGCTGCTGGAAATTTATCTTTATGTGCAAGAAGAATGGTGAGCCTGCGAAGCAGGTTTACGATACAACTGGGATTATAGGGGGCGTTGTGAGTCCCCTGCTGGGTCCAGCTTTGGCCACTTGAAGCTTATTCTTTCGTGAAATTGCTTTAGGAAGGAACATATAAGTAGCTGAACAAATACCCCTCTATTAGAAAATATTTGTTCACTATGGCTGACTTTCGTTGGCCTTCATAGATATAGCTATCTACAATCTACCTAGTCCTTCAACCATCACTCAAAGGAACTCGCAGTCTGCATACTGCGATAAATGTCTTGCAAGATTATTTATTGCTTTTCCACATATTATAATTCAACCTAAGAAGCAAAGCGTCGCTCTCAATTTGATTATCCAGCTTCAGATTTGGATTCCTCGAAACGCAGCATGACCAACCGCAGCTAACGCCCATTTTTAGCATCCCAAATGCCACGGTTAGTAAAGGACCAAATTTCACGGTTTGCAGTGAATCGATGAGTGAATAACCAGAAGTGTGGGACAAAATCATTTGATTTTCTTTGAGAAGTTAAATGATGTGGAAGCTACTTTCTTGTTTTGCAGATGGTCACACTTAAAACCTACTGCCTTGTGACATGAAAATATATTAAGAAGAACGAGATTGAATTGAGAAGAAATAACAACGAGCCTCAAATTTCCTGATTGTTATAAAAAAAGAGAGTAGTTGGGACAAACTTGCGACACTAAAGTTTATCTGAGATTAAGGATAGAAATATTACGTTACAGATTAATGTAAAAAGATGGAAAATTGACGAATTTTGCATTATTTTCTTAATGAGACAGTTGCTTCACTACCCTATGAGCGACGCCGTGAAGATCTGCTGAAAGTGTACTGCTAAAATATTTAGCGAAAAATGATTCGGAAAATATACTTCCATGGAAAATATATTTCACATATTAATCGATCATTTGCTCTGGCTGACTCTGGCAAATAGAATATTCGATTCTTCATATCTGTTTAACTTGACCGATACAGTGTATACTTCTGATAAAAAAAATACACTTGAAAAACATCTATATCCCCTATCACACGTGCATCTTGGGGAAGCATGGCCATATCTCCATGTTTTGTGTGTCAATTCAAACTAAATTTGATATTCCGATATCATAATCAGAAACTTCGTGGGTTTTTGTGTTCCTCAGATAATGTTGTGTACTAACATAGACACTGCCAGTCTGTGGAGAAAAACGCCAAAAATTTGCTCTGTATTTCTCTTTATTTCTAAGTCCAACTTGTGATGCTGATGTAAAAAAATTCTGTAGTTTTTATTTTCTTCTACGAAAAACGAAGCTGTGTACAATTGTGGACAGTGCGCTTGCATGCTGGTCTTTCACTCATTTTGTATTGCAAAACTTTTACAAATAACTAGAGTCCAAGTATTTGCGGCGAAGAGAAATTAACCTGCAATGTAGATGCTACGCGCGAAGGGGATATGATGCGAAACCTGCCTTAGCAATGCTGGATAAAAGAAAAGTTTCAACTTCACTGCAGACAGGCCAAACGACTGAAAGTTTTTTTTTAGATTCACTGAGTCCCCAGGAAAGTAGCCTTCGTTCAAGACCCTCACGATTTTAAGCATCGCATACGAAGCAGGAAGTAAGGGTCTTGAACGAAGTCTACCAGGAAAGGGGCAGCGAGAACGAAACGCGGGTGAGCCAAAAAAAAACAAATAAATAAGGCGTGGTCAGAACAAGCTTCATTGTGAACATAACAAAGTATGCACAAAGAATTACATAATACAGTAAATGCCCATCGTGTACACATGCACGCTGTGTCCTACCTTATCCTGCAAACAGTGATTCACTTTACGATGCGCAATACTTTCTAAGCCCTCCGTGCAGCACTGCAGGAGTATACAGTTGTAATCGAATTTATAGCCTCAGAATTGCGTCAGAGATGAGCTCCGTTTACATAACTGACCATTAGCGCATAGGCATGCCTGACCTTCAATCGAACGTTATTGTGTAATGAGGAAGAGATTTCAACCATCTGATCATGTGCAGTGAGTGACAGGCAGAGCAACGAAGTTTCAGAGAGAAGAGCTGATACTCGCCAGCTGCCCATTCAATTGGCTCACGCTTTGCATATTGAGTCCATAGAAATTTGATGACGATCTAATATTCCCGTCGGATGTTTTTAAATTTACGTGTCTGACCCTGTTGGACAAAGTTGAAAACATGTCGGAAATTTCCGACTTCCGGCGGTAATTTCGAAGTCTGGTAGAGAGAAATAACTAACTGTCAGGCACATATATATCAAACATAACAACCAAAGTTTGTTTCACGATAAATGTTCAGGCATCCAATAGAATGAAATACCTGCTTCCTTTCCACATTTTTCAGATGAAGAGCGTAGTTGAACAAGCTCGATTGCCTGTTGCTGCAATTGGTACTGTGCCTGGAAGGAAAAGGTAAACAATAAATGCAAGCAAATGTGGAAACAAAATCTGAAAGTGATCAGCCACATGGCTCAGCGCTTATTAGTGGATACCCACATGCCCATACCTGCAACCAATTTCCAGGTCTTATGTAGCAATGTTAACACAGCTATAGCATTCAAGAGTAATAATGTCATATCAGTTTCTATATATTGAAATTCACTACAGTTTAATTGGATACAATTATTCAGCAGGACATCATGATTGTTTTAATTATGACACAAAGTCACTCTCAGAAACAGAACACAATCATCTGTTTTGAATCAAATTCAGAAACAGGAAAAAAAGGATGCAAATACCTGGGAGCATGCTGTCTCAAGATCAGTACATTTTTGACGAAGCTTGTGCAATTCTTCATCCTACAAGTAAGAAGAATGAGTAGTTCTAGTGACATGCTGAAACACGCTGCTCTCTTCATCATTGCCATTACACTGGTAAGATAGAGCTAAATTCCCCAGCCCCAGTTGTCCACCTATGAAAGCACGCTCTCTCTCAACTAGAATTTCGTACAGAATTATTTTCATTGGATTGATTTTCTACAGCAGAAGATGAGCTTGGAATTTATCTAACTAACACTGACATTAATTAGCCAAAGCCAGAAGGCAACTACAGTTACAATTATGTGGGCAGGAAGGAATTACACTTGCTAACAATATCATTACTGTGCATAAATTAAATAGCCACAGGACAGCTTGAATGGCTAGGCATATGGTGACCTAATCATGGATTTTAAAGACGCCTGTGATGGATGAAATCGATCCGTGCGTACTTAGCCTGATTCCCGTTTTTTTCTGCCTCGACTAGTCACCAAAACCATTATGTCAAACCTGGAGAGTGTTTGGGACGTAATTCTTCTTAGTCCATGGCTTTGGAAGTTCGCTTACATGGTGCTGCTTAGACTAGTGAAGTCGCTTCTATATTACCTTATTTCTCCACTACTCCCACACTCACATTCATTCACCGAACAGGCAGATCGTCATATCCAACGAAGCGGACTAGTATTTTATGGCTGTATCAGATTTTCCTTCAATGCACAAGTGAGCAGCAAGTGGGCGGTCTCATTTCACGCGAAATCCGGGGGTTGCATAATATTTGTGTAATTGCATGATTGAGCCGTTCAAACGCAGCTCGAGATAATTGCAGACAACTCTCTCCAGCTCCAGCTGGCACTCGCTCGGGAGCACTTGTTTCAACATTCTTATTCCTTCGATGTGAAAGACTGGAGGGATATTGGGACGTTCTTGATTATTTCTATTGTTGTGTTTGCATCATCGGAAGTATAAGTTACACAAATATGTTAGCCAGAATAAAACCGTCATACGCTTCAACGCACACGACCTGAAAACGGTAAGATACGGTAGTTAAATTTACTTCCTTGCCTGTACCAACAAGACGTGTATAAATAGTGTCTTCATGTCCGTAGTTTTCGTTAGTTTCCTTTTAATGTGAAACATTTTGGGATCAGGAAGGGAAATACTGCTCAAATAAACTTGCGTCAGTAAAAGTTCCTTACGCGTTATTTGTCATATTATTAATGTTCATCTTGAAAACAAGCCTTCGTGTTTGCCTTAATGTTCTAAACTTTTAATTATGATTTATTGTTTTGAAGCCTTAGTATGTTCTCATAAACTTTGTTCTTGCCGAAAAAAAACAACATGTATTTGACAGAACTTAGTTCTCGTGTTTCTATTTGTTTTCTCACTAATCTTATATATAAACAAAAATATTACCCGTGAGTTTTGGCATAAAATCTTGTCAATATTTCTGTGGGACGATTGCAAGTTTCTTACAAGAAATGTGCTAATTATCTATAACTTTCGTATCATTGTAACTCTCAATCTTTGTACTTTTACCTTAAAAATAGTTGTGCTTGGAATGCAAAAGCGATGTCACTTTTTAATTCGACATTGATTTGTTCTAAGTTGTGTAGGATCTTTATTTTCAGTTTTGATTTGGAACTAGTATTGATTTTCAAGTCAAACATGATCTGAAATATGTACAAAGCTCCAAGTTTGCCGAAAAACTAGAGCCCAGGCTGAGATTTATCACAAAAAG
>JAOBRC010256353.1:0-14122 GCA_027575255.1 Scolionema suvaense
TAAACTTCTTGACTGTCGAGCACAGTGACTTTCGGTTTGCAGCGGCGGATTAGTCGTGGTGAAAACATGATAAGCCTGTATGTGTTCAAAGTGATGTGTTGCATCGATCTGTAAATATCGAGGGATTCGGACTGGATGTAGTAGTTATACCTTATCTATGCTTTTTAACACGGCTGACATAAAATATTCGACAGATGGCAGTGTTTCTGTCCGCACTCGAAGATCTACTTGGATTTTATTTGTGTTTTTCGTCTAAGCTTGTTATTTTTTATTCTTTCTGGTGTAACCGAAAAAAACTGCAATCAGTTTCGATATCGCCCTCGAGCTAGGCTAGAATGTGAAATATTACATTTATTTTATGTCTTTTCCTTGCTGCCTCTCTTTGTCTGCAGAAACTTACATAGGTATCTGGGGTAAACCATATCGTAGCCAGTTTACAGCAAAATTTTCTCTGTTCATTTTTCCGGTATTCAGAAGGAATTAAATTTCGAGTTTTCAATAGTGCGGGAACCAATCACAAAATATCATAACACATACACTAACGTTTCGCAGCGTTGTGGTCGTTTCTGGACTTGTAACTCTTCATCCAATCAGCTTTGACCCTGATGCATTTTTTCTCCAACTTTCAAAATTTTATGATTTTCGAGCAGCTATTTTAGGCGATATCACATTTACCATATCTTTCACCTAAATTCATTTTCGCAGTAACTTTTTTTAAGTAGACTAGAAATAGTCGCTTCTAACTCATAAATAGTTCACCAAATTATCAAGTCAACTCTTCCATTACCCATGTGAGTGCATACATAGTCACAAGAAGTGACTATGGTGCATATCGAGCGAAACGTTTTAAAGGAATTTCTACTTTCTTGACTCGTCGGCTTACTCACAAGGCAGAGCACGTGCCCAAGCAAATTTTTACAGACGATTAAGGAGTTAGTTTTGCTTTTGGTCGGGTGACAATTTCAAAAACGTGGACAAAATTTAGATCAGTTCACAGAAATTCGCAAACAGTAATCCAAGAAAAAAAATACTTTCGCGAAAGTTTCTGACTTTTACGTACCTTTGAACTAAGATTGACTATCTGTTACAGTAAAAAGTATACCATGCTAAAAGGTTACTTTGATGGGGAAATAACTTCCCAAAAATTTATGAAAAGTTTTCAGACGCGAAAATTGATTCCCGCGAAATGTCCAAAAAATTTGACCGCAAAACTGGCTAACTTCGTGGGTTTATCAGCCAGACTGCAGTTGCGTATCAGATGAGAGTTGTTGTGTGGTGAATGTGTTGAAGTTAGAAGGGACTATGCTAGTCTATTTTTTAAGGTAACAAAACAAAAGGAACTGCGTTTCAATCACCAACTGCCAGGTCCACGAAAGTTTCCCTTGACTAACGTTCTGAAAAAGTGCCTCTTCAAAACCATAATACTCGGCCGACAAGATAGTTAAAAAAAGTTAAAATTCAAGGAAACTCTGTTGGCCGAGAAAGGCAAACCGATATCTAAACATTTTTTATTTATCTTCAGCGACGTTTTTGTTTTTATTGTTTATTTTTCAGTTTCTGATTCCGTGCTTCATTGACAACTGAACAACAAAATGAAGCATTGCTGCGGTTTTGTTTAATGTGTTCTTCAACAAACACCACTGTGCTCAGCGGTCTCTGTCTTGGCAAATATATTTTTCGTTGCTTCTATTCTCGTGCCAGCCTTTCTTTGTTTTGCTATCATCTGCTTGCCAGTAATAAATCCTTGTATCAGTATGTTCTGCATCTTTCTCCGAGTAAAGTGTCGTTGAGATGGCGTCTAGTAGCGAACCTCCAGCCTACGATGAAGTTGTTGATCTTGCTCCACAGGTCAGCGTAACTGCAAACGGAGTCGAATCTGATACGAAAGTCTTGAGTAAGTTTATTGCACTGGACTTGAATCAACCTTCTAGAAGGATATTGAGTAAGAACAGTGTAGCACTTTCCACTTGTCTGTGTTAGTTTGTTTTTTATCCACCAAGCAGACGTTTTTAAGGAATTTCTACTTTCTTGACTCGTCGGCTTACTCACAAGGCAGACCACGTGCCCAAGCGAATTTTCACAGACGATCAAGAAGTTAGTTTTGCTTTTGGTCGAGTGACAATTTCAAAAACGTGGAGAAAATTTAGATCAATTCACAGAAATTCGCAAAACTCGTAAACATTAATCCAAGAAAAAAAAATACCCTTTAGGCAGTTTTGCTAATTATATTGCATATATCAACGCTTTTCTGGGTTCAACAATAGCGCTTAGAACTGTGTAACTGTTTTGCGTGATCAGTGTAGAAACTCGTTCTCTTTTTTATTCAACAATCCTTTCTTTTAATTTCGTCCCGAAGTATTTCTAAATAGTAAATAGGGTACCATAAATTGTCCCGAGAATTTATTACTTAGATCATTCTTTATCTGGTATAATCAGAATAGCTCTGAGTTTCTCTAACTTGTCCAACACAGATGGTTATCGGAAATTTAAACTCTAGACATTTTTTTATTTTCAGTGATGTTTATAAAAAAAGTTACCTGTCTAAAATTCAGTTAAAGATCAACTTTCACAACATGAATGCTCATTCTTATTCTAGTCCCTTCCCATCTTGAAACCAACCATTATGGCTACTTGGCGGACTATCCTTACGATGAGAAAAATCAGGCTTTGTATGCTATCAACAGAAGACGCCAGTTCCACAAGATGTGGTCCAAAGTACAGCGACCACATAAACGCTTTCACACCATCACGAAGGACAAGATTTGTAGACAGGTACGAAAAAGACACTATTATACACTATCTTGCTACTTTTGCCATTTACCACCTTATGGACTTGTGATAATGCTTACTGGTGAGAAAACAAAACAACGCAATAACAACAATAGCGACAGCAACATCAACAATAGCAGCAACACGTTATTGAAGCCCTGAGTATGTGTATGTATTCTAGCACTTTTACCCTATACTGAGTACTATGCCGTAACAAGTAATCCAGTAAATAGACTTCCACATATCTACATCGTGTATCTATAATTTATAAAATATATGCGTAGCTGGTATAATAACTTTTGTCCTAGCTGTATAGTGCTATATTTAGTAGTGCGCTCCACATCATCCCAGTACGCTGTTATAATATTGTCTGAGTATGATGATGCCAGATAAAGTAGAAATTATTCATGATAATAAGAAAATCGCTCTACAGGCCAAAACTCACCAACTTTTCTTACCGAATTGGGCCATACTAGGCTGAAATACTTTCATAAATTTTCCTGCATTTCTTGAATCTACTCAGTATACTGTCTACAACACTTCTGAAAATTATAATTGCGGCCACTTACGTACGCCAGCGTTTTCTGTCAAAGATACTGGTGTATGCTGCAGATATATCATTGTAAATAATTATGGAGGAAATTCTCCTAGAGCTGTTGGCTTTCAAGGCTCGGCTTCTTACAACGGTTACGTTGGCGCTACAGCAAAACGTCTAAGACGGACATCCCATAAGTTGGACACCTCTCTAAGACGGACAGTTTCTAACTCCGCGGCAAAACGTAGGTGTCTTTCTTATAAAAAAAGAACCTCTATAAAACGGATACTGTTCCATTCCCCAAATGAAAGTTCTGTTGAAAAATACCTCTTCAGACGGACACTCTAAAATGACTGTCTTTTCTAATAGTTTAAATAATCATTCATTGCAATGCTTTACACTTTCAGAAAGTTCCAGCAACTGTTTTGAAATTCTTTTACACAGCCAGGACACTGCCAGACAGTTTCCATGGATAAAATCACTAAAGTTCGAAAGTGCCTAGAACTCCAATTTCAATGAAATCTGAAATCTGAAAAACCTCTATAAGACGGACACTTTTGCTTTCCCGGAATGGTGTCCATCTTCAGAGGTTTTACACTTTCGCACTCCCCTCGATTGACGGCGGGCAGCTAGGGAACGTAGTGAGATCATCAATCGCACGATCGTGTAACCAGCCATACAAGTTATGGTGAGGGGTACAAGAGTGTAACAGGATCAGTCTTTTTTATTTAAGAAAAAACGTTCATTCGAAAACACATTTAAAAAAACATGAAATTGTACCTTTTTTGATTTTTGCAATGCCCAACCTCGCATATACGAATCTATCGCAAGGCATTAACAGTTAACATAACGGTAAACATAACATGCCTTTTTGAATACTCCAACATGAGAAGGGAGTGGTTTCAACCCCCCTCCCCCTTTGGAACACTTATTCTCACCCGTAGATAAGGGAGAAGTTCCTTGTTTACGGACAGCATTTAAGTTTTTATGGTAAGTATAGATTCTAGGAACATCTTTTCAGTTCTATTGTACTTCCATGAGACTAATTCAAAATAATCCGTATAAGTTTTATGAGTAATGTGCAATGCTACTTCATCAAAGAGGAATTGACGAAAATCTGAACCAAAACAAAATCAGAAGGTTCCGTTTGCAGTTTATTGCACTCCTGAAAGTTTGTTTCAGGCATTGCCTTTTTAATTCCGTGAAGGTACTTACGTAATGGATACTTTCGTGAGGGGCAAAATCCCCTGCCTAGACAGCGCACCAGCTCGAACAAAACTCTGCATGAATATAAAATGACTTCAAAAAATACTGTTAAAGAACCTTTCGATACGTATTCTGACCAAATTTGCAAGGAGGTTTCATTGATTCTTCCTTTACTTATCTTTTAGGTGTTGCTTTGGATGGGATGGGCCTTCTCCATCGCTGCTCTTATCGTAGCGTTCGTAAAGGAGGAGTTTCTTGAAGAGGGATTGCTCAAACATTTGGACATTGCACAAGTCGAGAATAAAGTCCTTCATCTGACTATCGTTGAGCTCGTTTTTGCTCTAATAGCTGTCATAATTTCGCTCATTAAAAACTTTGTATCATATGGTATAACGATGAGGCTTCAAAAAGCTCATGTGACCACTTCTGACGCTGATTACGTAGCGCAAAAGATACGACGCAACAAGCGCCGCTTTATTTTACTGAGCTTAGGAATCTGGACTGTCGGCGTGATTATCATTGTCGGTGGATTCATCGTTTTATTTCTCAAGGATCAGGAACTTCATACAGAGCTTCTGTACACGAAGTACACGACCATTGTAACGATTTTTATTGCATTGGTCATCGATGATTTTATCTCGGATATGTTCATCGAAGCAGCTAACCAGGTGAAGTTGGATCAATGCAAGCTCGTCATCCATCAACTCAAAGTCGAGTTGTTTCATTACTTAAACCAAGAAGGACGAGGAGACCGAGCTGAACTTCTTGCTCAGTACTTAGACTCACGAAAGCTGTTCAGTGTACCTGAAGAAGGCCATATTGTGGAACTGCCTAATCCTCGATATGGTGATTTACAAAAGGCAGACGAATTTCCCAAATTTGAAGGTCTGGATGAATTAAAACAAGACGAAATTGAAGAATCTCGAGAACACCAGGGAAATAACTTGGCACATGTAGATCCGGCTGACAATAACAATGACACATCTGTGTCGCCTGATTCCGGTGATGAAGATGATCATGAACATGCGAACCAAAAAGGTATGATCCATTGCTGGTTTGTTTTCCTGTTGTGCACGAACAGAAACATTTACTTGAACAGGTCTAAACTGTGCTTCATTTTTAATAACATTCCCCTTTCCCCTTCGCTGTTGTGTCCAAAAGTTCCCATAGCCCTCCTCTATGACGAAATAACATGATCTTTGATTCAGCGCCTCTCTAGTTTCCCTAGGCATACTTTACTAAACGGACACATTACAGATTGAAAAATCCTTCTACACGACCGCTATGTCTTCTTCTAACCACTTATGCACGAAAATAACTTCCCGCAATTTCAAATTAAACTGCAGAAAAAGTAGTTCCCGCAAAATTTGTGAAAACTTTGGAAAATGAATTGAAATTACCTTAAGGGGATAAGTTTTTGCGTGGATTTCTTTTTGCAAATCTGGCATTTCCAGATAAAACATATGGAAGTAATTTAGCGAACTAACCAATTAGCGGACACCATCGGGGATTGACGTCAGAGTCCGTTAATTAGAAGTGTCCGCCTTTTAGGAAGTTTTGCGATGTGAGCGCTAATTTTGATAATAAACTGTGGTAAGGTAAGGTGAAATTTGAGTTAAACATGGTTATTAGGTTGTGCTTAGGCAAGAAAAAACTTCGCTCTTTACTTTTGAAAGTCTCACACACCTCAATTACAAACGAAGTCACCGGGAAGAGGTTGAATTGAAGTAGTTGTTAAGACTTAGAGGTGTCAGTGATCTACCACTATTTTTTTTTCCATGCGAAATTATAGACTGGGTCAGAAAAGAGCTAGATAAAAGTGATTTAGACTTTAAAACTAATAAATGGCTGAAATAAATGATCGAAAAAATGTCACGCGCATGGAATTTTAGTGTCCTTTCTCATTTTTTTTTTCACTTGTCTGCTAAATAAAAAGGAAAAATAATAATTTTTATCATTTCATGAAAAAATATTTGCCCGGTAATTGGAGTTTCCGCAAATAGAGTGTCCGCCTTTTAGAAAGTTTTTGATAAGGTTTTGACCAGAAAAAGATCGGGGAAAACAAATTTGTCCGCTAATCAGGGGTGTCCGCCTTTTGAAGTGTCCGCTAATTAGAGAGTTTATAGTAAAACCCGCATTACTAAGTTCCCGCGAAAATAAATTCTCTTCAGGCATGTACTTCACATCAACGACGACATTCCCAGAACAACTGTTTTTCGATCATGCATGTTGTAACTTCGTTGTTTTTGCTATCTTCTATCTGTATTTTGTGTTCCGCCTAAACGATGTACACTAACTTCGAAATTAATTTATTACTACACATGTTTATTAATCTTTTCATGTGGTGGTTTTGGTTGTCTGTTTTGTATATTGCTGTCAGTAAGCATCGTTTAGCAATGGGATGCTGTACTAGTTTCTGTTGTTTTTAATGTGCGTGTGTCATTGAAATGTACGGGACTAACATTACTTCTTTCAGCTCAATTATTACCTCCAGACTCTGACGGAAAGTAGAAGATTTATGTGTCGCAATGATGGTTTTCAAGGAAGGTAACCACACTAACTTACTAACCTGGAAATTTGATAAAAACTATCCGTGAAAAAGAATTGAGTGCTGCTGATAGCCCTTTATGGTAAACCTTTCACGAATTTTGCGACTGTATCCTAGATGGTTGTAAGATAATAACGTTTTCTGTGACTGCTTTGAAACATCGTGCAAAAGGAATGTAGATAAACACGTTAAAAAACAAAAACGCTTCTGAATCATAAGATTTGACGACAAACTCTTTACGTTTTGATTAAAGTGAAGAAACTTCGGACATTTCGCAACAACTTCTCATTATTTTCGAAGAAATTTAACTCTCGTCGCAGAGAGGGTCTAAAACTTAATTCCAGCGAAGATGAGTATGCCTTGATGATACAGAGTGCTTCGTGCAGGGACAGAACTCAATGATAAAGTTGTATAAGTTTCGTGTTTGCAACTAATCGACTAAGTCTGCTCCAATCAAGTTCTCACAGTAAGCACAAGGAGTGCAGTGCGCATGATTTGAGGAACAGTCTATAAAAGTATTTAAAGATTTAAAATCACAGGGACATGAACTTTTTCACATTTGCATGCATGGAAAGCGTAGAAGCGCGGGCTATTAACTAAAATTTGAGAAAGGTAAATATAAACGGATGGAAAACCACGAGAACTGCGCTGCGATCCTGCTTTGCCTTTAGAAGACCATTTTTCTGGTGGTCGAAATTACCTTTTCTAACTTTCTAATGTTGATTTGTGGAAGTTCGTTTATGTATTTTACCATGCATGCTTTTTGTTCGAACCTGGAATCGTAGAAACCAAACACAGTTACATGCAGCACGAAACAGAAGATGTGGAGAAGAAATTTGTATCTTGAACACATCTGGCCAAGTTCAATAGAAGGAAGGAATAGCGTTCATTGTCATAACGCTTATCAAATCTTGCAAAACATTGCAGTAACAAAACATAAAATGAACTTTCATGTGACAGTTCGAGGTATGACGGGATATACAACACTGCTGCTATGGCATCAACATTGTACTCTAAGGTACCTAAGAAATCGGGGTGGGGGGGGGGGGGGGGGGTGTCTTAATATTAGGGGTGTTGGAAATTTTCCAACAAATAAATGAGCGGGATGCGGAAATACGGAACATATCGAAAATCCTAGCACGAATCATTTTGGGGTTTCGAAATCATCGTCAGCGTTAAGAAACACCATGTCATACTGCATAGCTACATACACTTTTTTTCACAAAGTAAAGCGTCTAAACACAAAGAATGTGTCAATTCTAAGAACTCGGAATAGACTGCGTTTTGAGGGGAGGTCGGAAAAAAATCAAAAAATTTGTAAGCGCCACCCCCCTCCCCTCCTTCTACTCGTGATGTCCTGATCCCTGATAACCTCAATCATTAATACTTGTCATTGCAGGAATAGGTTGCGCGGATAACCCTAGTTATTCTCGCGATGAAGACCGCTGCTCAGAAAAAGAAGAGTACGATACAGATCCTAGCTCGCCAGAGGAGTCACCGGCTGATTATATAGTTGTTGATATGAACGATTTGTCTGAACAGTCAAACCTGCCGATCCGTCGTCCATTGGACGATTCCCACACTATCATCCATTCGCCCGATTCGTTGTCAACTATCAGAGAAGGAGACAGTGAGGTTTCTGAACTTTCGCCGCGAAATTCGCACTTGTCTATAGACTCTGAAACTTCGAACAAGGAAAGTGATGGAGTCAGCACGACGTATTCCAGCAAACTTTGACACGCAGCAATTTTCTTTATTATCGACGTACACATCCTTATACTGAAACGTTTTTAAATATGTACATGTCGACTAGCTAAGCAGTTAACTTTCACCTGAACTAATATTCACGCTGCTCAACCCAATTCAAGCGATATAACTTCCTGGTAAAAAATTATACAGGCAGACTTGAGCCACTTTCTGATACCAAAAGGTATTTTAAAGATAAAACACCAATTTTTTTTTCTAAGAAACTAAGCAAAAGATCGACAATCTTAGTCAGTATTTCAGAACTATGGTCAGGTATCGGGCATGCATGGCTCAGAGGAAAGGTTGCAAAGTCTAACAACAAATAGCCGAGATCGGTTGTGGTATCAATCTTCTAATTTCTATTGATAGCAGTATCGACCGCTTGTTTAAGAACGTTTCTGCAGGGGTGTCGAATTGATATTGAAAGTTGGGGGGGGCTGAAATTAGAAGCTATCTGAGGGCCCACCATGGCTGGGCCCGAAGGGAAAATTTTTAGGTTCTAGCACGCATAGATTAGCTGAAACGGCCCTCCAGATTAAGGATTTCATGTACAATTCACTTACATTTAAACAAGGAGCATGTAAGTTTGATAGCCAATAGAAATCTTTTTTATTCTGATGCCCCCCCCCCCCGGCCCCCCAGACTCGACGCCCCTGTTCAGCATAAAGCGTTTAGTAAAATAGGTTTACATTCCAGTTCGAGCCTTTCGCTGCTTCCGCGTTTACGATAATCTACATTAATTTAGTATACTTCACAGATTTTATTCAGCCATACGTTCCATACTTTCTTTTAAGACATTTGAATCTCCCGGTCATTGAAAGCATGGTATAAAACTGTTCTCTCGTTGGTCAAAACAGAAAAATATAGCGTTGGAACATGACAGAAGTCAACAAGCCGGACCAGTAAGTTCTCAGCTTTGCAGGGCTGCTCGTGTTCAGTTTCTCAAAAGCTTCTATCAATGAAGACAATAGGCCATGAAAATTGATTCTGTGAAAAAGGTTGTGTTTACTATAGCACTGCACAGTTTATGTATATACATTATTCTTATTCTTATTTTTTTTTTTTGCTCTTAGAACTTTGATCAGCCAATTCTGATTTTCCGATACAAATATTTGTACATGTGGTAGATTACCTACGCGTTTTTACAGTCATGTTTTAGTGTATATATTTTACGAAGAAGCTAAACACGTGGCTCATTACTAAATTTGTTTGACCGAAGTTTATGAGGATCCCGGGTCTGGTGAAGATCAGGCATAGACCGCTCTCATATGCTACTTGTAAAACTTTACGCCATTTACGCATTCCACCAAGCCACAGTCGCTAATATTTATACCTTAACTTGCAATTTTTTAAGCCTCAATCAAAAATACAGTTCTCTCAAAAATATCATGCAGCCCAGTATTATGCAAACAACAAAGCAGATAGCATTCCTGACACCAAGCAACAAATAAAACACAGTCCAAAATTCCAGACAGCAGCTTGCTGATCGATCATTGCAAACGCACGATGCTTTGATTGCATAAAAAAAAACAACTTTGATTTAATGCAAGTATACGTCAAAAGCTCTTCAAATTTATTTGCTGCGTATATACAGCAAGCCATGTCCAGTAAGTTTCTCCAAAGTTTTAAAATTGCCGGCTCCGAACTAGCGGTTTCGGTCGGAATGTATTACGCATGCTCGCTGCAGGCATCGGTTTCATCGCCAGCGGTGGAAACGCTGGTTTCTTCTTGTTGCGTGTGGTTCCATCGGTAGGATTGTTGGGATTCGAAAACAATGGGAAATTGGATGTCAGTGTCAAGTTAACACTTGGAGCAGCAGAACGTTGTTTTACGACTCCAATGGCGCTCACTTTCCCATGTTCAGCTCCTGGTCGCACAGGTTTAGTGAAAAGACCGAACTCAATCTGTGCAGGCGGGGGCAGTACAGTTGGGGCAGACTGCATTGTTGGGGCGACAGGAACAACATTGACAGTACGTGATCCAATTGCTGTATTTTGCCGAGTATTGGGATGAATGTGAGAATGAGATGAAGTTTCGTGTTCCTGAAAAGAAACTATCTAGGCTGCACAGCAAATAGAAAAAAATACTACAAATGGTTCCAAATGTTCATCCGCGGTACTAGAAACACAGCAACAGGCACTTGCTTGGTAATTATGAAAACACAAAAAAAAACATCTTCAAAGTAAGCAGAATAGATTCTGCGAAGAGGGAAGAATACGAAGTCAAGTGAAGAAAATATTTGTGGAAGATATTTTCACGGAATTTACTTGTGCGATTTTGGCCTTTTTCGCAAAAATTTCTTCCGCAAAACTTGCGAGTACTTACCCAATAGCAAAACTTTCTTATGCAAAATTTTCGAAAAAAATTATCAAGCAGTCCATTCAAAACTCTTAAGTTTTGCCGTTATTTGACTCTGCAATAAAGGTCCGTTCACAACTCTCTCAGCCAAACGAATGAAACTGAACTTCTTCTTTATCTATCACCGGAATCAATACATGATCAACACAGTTGAAAAAATTTCTTCCGTAAAACTGATCAAACAACATGCTATCGCAAAAATTTCTTCCGCAAGATACAATTTTTCCAAGTCTGAATCACAAAAATAAATCCCACAAAAAAATTTCTTCTGTTAAGGTATACGCGGAAAAAAAAAGTAAGGAACGCTTGAAAAAACAAAGCCTTCCCGGTGGATTTCATCCTCATCAGCCACTTAGCATCTACGTGAAAGCAAAATTAAGCCAATTCAGTAAAGATGGTTGTCTATACAAATTCCTGCTAATCAAAAGCTTGGAGCAAGGAATAACGCGCCAGCGAAATACACGAAAAACAGGACACTAATAAGAATATCGAACAGGCAGAACTATTAACTCACAAGCTTTCCATGGTCGTCTGTCTTCCACACAGATGTAGGGAGTTGCTGATGCAATCCGCCTTGGTATGCATGACCAACCATAGATATCTTCCGAAGGCGAGCTTTCACAAGTGGATCGTGGGGAGGGACATTATCGAGGCCAGTAGTGGGAAGGTCGTCTTCCTCTCCTTCGTCACCATCATTTCTAAAAGAGATAATACATATATGCTAGATAAGTGGCGTATATAGGATGCTATAATTAAAGTTTAGCTCGCGGGTAACAAATGACGAGAGAAATAGACATTTTAGAGCGTTTCACTCCTAGCATCGCCAATTGACACAATGAGTCACTATAGGGCAAAATATGCAATCAGACATGCATATTCATGTACCAGAGGGTCAGAGGGAAGTGAACTGAGCAATGGTCATGGTGTATTGTTACGTGCATGAGCAGAAATTTTCCATAGTTCCAGCACGTCGATAGCATGTTCTGCAAACAATCGTAACTCTTTCATGATTAACAGGCCGATAGCTTCTCAACCTGCATCACGTTCCGTTAGCAAGCCACAAACATGAATGGTCCATTTTCTAGCTAGTACTGTGCAGTATACGTAGTGTGTTCAAGTATTACCGATGATTTAAACAGAATTTCAAAGAAAATCCGCACAATCCTGAAAATGCGAAACATAGCAGCAAAAACTGGGGTTAGTATGGTGCGGTTCAGATAACTCTTTGACGTTTTCGCGACGAATGTAAGCGTACGAGTCATTTGGAAGAGGTTTCGCATAAAATATCAAGTCGAATTAAAAGCGACAAGCTCAACCCTTCGCCGGTAACGCTAAAAATTAGGGTACCAACGGTAAAGGCGTGTACCCGCCCTCGAAAATGATACTTCCGTTACAGCAGAAAAGATAATTTTTGGTACACGCCAAACGGGGTCTAATACAACGTTGCATGCCAATTTTGATCAAGTTTGAGAGTCCAGTTGTCTACTCAGGGCGCCGGAACGGGTGACAGGAAACTACAATACAGTAGATGCATGGTATAACGGCTCTCTGTGGAGGACAAATTGGTTGGGGCGATTTTGGCACTTCCTGAAGTCCAACACAAATGAAACTTGGCAGGCAGATAAAGAAGGACGGCACGGGTATTCTATAGACGGGTCTGTAAATTAAAAAATGAAGTATTTTGGGTGATTTTTCGGGTCCGTAAAATGGTCCATGTTAATCAAAACGTCACCAAACATAGCAGATACATTGAAGCCATTAGAAACAATGTTCCTGTCATGTTAGAAGATGATTGGTGTAGCTGAACGGGAGATATCGACGAAAATCCTCTCGGCCAATCAGATTGCTCAAAAGTACACCTCAGGCATGGGCCCATATTTCCAGTATCAAAAATGGAAGGATAGCGATTTTTCTGCCAAAAGGTGGCAAAGAGGATTTTAATAACATAAACATCAGCGCGGCTGCGCCAGAAAATTTTTTCCGACAGGGGGGTGTACGCACTCCCCCCTTCCTATCTTTACCGAAGAAGGGTTAAGGTACTAAAAGTAGTCACGACAAACAAAATTCACACAGAATGAATCTAACCAAGAGCAGCAACATGAGCGCAAATCCAAATACGCAACTACTGGCGGAGATTCCTAAGCTTAACAGAAAACCACTCTCTATATAAACATGGGAGCTGACAAAAAGATTTACTTTTTCGAGATTCCAAGAATCGCATGGATTTGTTTCATTCCAACGCCACTTGCACGCAGTCGATCAACAAGCCGCTTATGACGTTCTAGAATCTTCTGCTTCCTCTTCTCAGCAGCCCTGATCTGTTTCGGTGTCTCTGTATTCGCCGGTTTAGCGGAAGACTGCTTCTTTACTGAGCTGTGGGGTCGCAGCGCGATATCAGGAAACATCGGCTCCTCTTTCACAGGCTTCTGCTTTGATTCTAGTAATACAAAAAATCAATTGACAATATCCAGCTTTCCTAAAGATAGAAGGCTACAATAGAGACCATCAATTTAACTCCATCCTAGGTTTATCGCTCATTGAGAAAGGTGCATGGACTGGCAGAGAGGATTGTCCAATCGTCATTTTCAATAGCTTCGTTCAGAAAGATTATAAACAATGGCGAAGCGCTGAATTTCTGAAAGAAAATTGATAAAAAAACCATTTTTCAACCTGAGGCTCAGTTTTCTTAGCAAAATACCTAAAACAGGACCCAAATCTGGTTAATATTTTTGCTAATTTTACTGTCTTCTATTCGCTAATTTAGAATAGCTTTTCTTGAAGACTTAGTACAGTTTTTTTTTCTTTTTTGATATTTGCAACATCATCCGGTAGGGCGCTCCCTCTTGTGCTCTGTTGGAAAAGTATTACCTCCGCCTAAACAAAATACTTTATTGCATGAAAATTTCGCGGCATGAAAATTTCGCGGTTTCGCGGTCGAGTTTCAAAAACCGCGAAATTAA